>SZWC01006337.1:36140-53429 GCA_023375785.1 Penium margaritaceum | reverse complement strand
ACAACACTGAGGTAATCGGTGACGTCGACAGGCTCCCCCAGCTGTGCTGAGTCCAGTGACTTCAGCAGACGCTGACCTGCTGGAGTCATCGGTGTGGACGCGGTGGGGATGTCTGCGAGCAAAGGAGCAAAATGCTCCCCCAGTGTGCGTATGTACGCAGCCTGGTGCACATGCAGGGTGCGACGCTGACGATCACGCTCAAGCTCCATCCCCAAAAACACCCGTGCAGGACCTAGATCCTTCATCTTGTATGCAGACTGCAGCAGGTCTTTAACTGACTGGACAGCTGCCGAGCTGGGTGAGGCAATGAGTAGGTCATCAACGTAGACCAACACCGCCACAAACGGCTATGAGGGGGCGCTCAAGAAGAGCTCTGGATCAACCGTGCAGCGATGGTAACTTCCCCGCTCGAGAGTCGAGAAGATCTCCATGTTCCAACACCGCGACAACTGCTTGAGCCCATAGACGGCTTTGCGCAGTCGCCAGACCTTGCTCGTGCCATCGGTGAAGCCCGGGGGCTGTATCATGTAGATCTCTTCATCACGCTTCCCGTGCAAGAAGGCGTTGTTGACGTCCATCTGCTCCAGTTCCCAGTCATGCTGGGCGACGAGACTCAAAAGTGCTCGAGCCGTGGTATATCTCCCGACCGGTGCGAAGGTCTCATCAAAGTCAACGCCGGGGATCTGGGAGAACCCCTTTGTTGTGAGACGTGCCTTGTACCGGTCGACTGTTCCATCGGGCTTCAGCTTACGCCAAAGGACCCATCGGGCGGAGACTGCCTTGCGACCTGCAGGCAGATCCACAAGCTCAAAGACTCCATGGTCTTGGAGGGCTGAGAGCTCCTCCTGCATGGCCTTCTCCCAGAGGGCAGCGTCTGCCGCCTCACGAGCCTGCCAGACAGTGGTGGGCTCAGGAGGGAGAGTGGGGAGGCCAGCGGCCGCAAAGCATGCGGCGACATAACCGGCGACAGAAGACTCAAGAGCACTGTGGAACTCGTGGGCTACAAGAGCATAGCCAGCTGCAGAGTTTGGGTGTACAACGCTCACAGACAGGCCCAGTGCATCAAGGCCGGTGGGGCGCACTGAGGGACCAGCTGTGGAGGATGAGGCTCTGGATCGGGTGACTCGTTGAGAGGCAGTAGACGAGCCTGCCAGGAGAGACTCAGTAGGCACCCTAGAAGAGGAGGGCTGAGAGGACTGAGAGGGAGGAAGAGCACAAAGTCTCCCCCCACGAGTATAAGGCTCTGGACAGGGGAGCCGAGCCTGAGGCGCGTCGCCTGCGGTGGTGTCAAGCACCGGAGGAACTGCAGCGCCAGGAGATGAGGTGGGAGTAGAGTGGGCAGTGGACTGTGCGGGAGTGGGCGCCGATTGTGAGGACTCGGGAATGGCGGTAGACGGCGAAGATACAGGACTGCCGGCTGAGGACAGGGGTGGCTCGGACTCCGGGGAGGGCACTGAGGCCCCCGACTCAGAGGAGACTGAGTCCTCGTCACTGTCCGTGGGAGTGACAACAGGGGACGCTGTGTGAGAGGGAGACGTGGACGCACGGAGATCGGAGGCTGGAACAGACCCACCCCCCCCAAGCCGACGAAGCGAGGAGAGAGAAGACAGAGGAGGGACATGGGACAAGTCACGGGGGAAGACATCCTCAAAGAAGAGGGCGTCACGCGACTCGATGACGCGGGAATGGTCGGGGTCCCAGAAGCGCCACGCCTTAGACATGGAAGAGACACCAAGAAACGTGCAGAGGCGAGCACGAGGACTCAGTTTGCCATCACGAAAGTCCTCTGGCAACCAGACAGCAGCCACACAGCCCCCGACACGAGCCAAACGGAGGTCAGCATGGCGACCGTACCAGCGCTCAAAGGGGGTGACCTGACAAGGAAGGGGACCGTGTGGGACACGGTTCCACACCCAGGTCATGTAGCACATGGCCTTGAAGGAGAAGACAGGAGAGAGGGAGGACTCGTTGAGGAGAGTACGAACACCATCAGTGAGGGTGCGGTTCCAGCGTTCAGAGACACCATTCTGCTGGGGCGTGTAGGGGGCCGAGGGCTCCATACACACCCCACGAGAGGTGAGAAAGCGAGCGATGGGACCCATGAACTCGCCACCACGGTCACAGCGAAAGACTTTGTGCCGGCGACCATAGGCAAGCTCAGCTTGTGGTAGCCAGGACTCAAGTGCAGGACAGACGTCACTCTTTTGCCGAAGGGAAAAAACCCAGCGCATGCAAGAAAAATCTTCTATGAGACAGAGGACATAACGACCGACACCCCCAAGGGCGTCATGGGCAAGAGGTCCCATGACGTCAGCGTGCAGGAGGTCAAGTGGGTGAGACGTGCGAGACTTAGACGTGGAAAATGGGGAGTGGTGCACTTTGCCTTGAGCACAGTCGAGACAGTCAGTGGGGCAGGGTGCAGAGAACGTGTCGGCATCAAGGCCATTCGCAGGCATGTCCCGAAGCAGACTGTCAATGGCGGCAGTGTGAATGTGACAGAGACGACGATGGAGCAAGTGCGCATGTGCAGGAGTGAGGGAACGAACCACATGAACAAGAGCAGTTGTGGAGGGGTGGGGTGCAAACGAGGGCACGCAGAACAAGCGGTCACAGCGAGTGCCACGCAGTAAGACACGACCAGTAGTGCGATGCATAACAGAGGCAATACCCCAACTGGATGAGAAGTCCATGCCCTGGTCGTCGAGTGTCGTAACAGAAAGCAGACTGAGCTCAAGAGCGGGCACATAGAGAACGTCAGGGAGGAAGAGCTCCCCCCAGGGCCAACGAAACGGACGACACCGACACCCTGGACAGGGAGAAGGTGGCCAGAGCCAGTGCGTACAAAGCGAACAGAGCCAACAGGACCCAACGACACAAACGCTAAACGACAGGAGGTCATGTGGTGGGTGGCCCCTGAATCAAGAATCCAGAAGCCACCCGTCACACGGACAGGCGCAGGGTCACGACTCACAACGGCAATGGCAGAACGAGGAAAGAGGCGCTGACCACAAGCGGCAAAGCAACGAGGGAGACTGTATGACTGCCACTCCTCAATCCATGGGACGTCAACTGGGGGACACCCCTGAACATGACCGGGAGGGGTCCACGAAGAGACGAGTCAACAGCACACGCAAGGCCCTCCTCAACCAAATGTACACTCTCACCTCCCTAATCACGGAGGTGACGCTGGTGAACTGCGTGAGAGAGCGCAGAGTCCAGCTGGTGGTCGTCCTCAGGTGGTCCGGTGATGAGTGCGGTAGAGGAGGGTAACTGGGGACCAGGGGTGGAGGAAGCCCATGTTGGAGGTGAGGAGAAGCCAAAGGGAGGCCCGAAGTAGACAGGGCCGCCAAATCCCGGGGGCCAACCCCAGGGTGCGGATGGAGAAGGTGAAGAGAGGGCAGTGCTGTAGGCAGCAGCTGTAGACAATGGAGAAGAAGCGTGTGCCGAGCCACGACTGGACCCCGCGGAGGTGGAGGAGCGGGCAGAGCCGCCACCAGACCCTGAAGAGCGTGCCCAGTGAGCACGCATGGCGGAGACCAGGCGTGCATCATCTGGTGGTGCAGGGCACTTGGGCGCCGCATGACCAACGGCGCCGCAGTTCCAGCAAGTGACAGTGCTGGAGGAGGAAGAGGTGGATGCGGTGCTATCAGAACTGCGACCTTTGCCACTCTTCCCCTGCCCACCACCGCCAGAGCCACCCCCTCGGCCTTTGCCTTTGCCACCCCCTCCACCACGCCCCCCCCGTTGGGAAGCAAGAGAGGTGGCAGTAGTGACAGAGGTGGAGATGGAGGACGAGCTGGCAACTGAGGAGGTGGAGGAGGAAGGAAGTGCGGTGGCTGCTGCTGCAACGGCTGCGCGATGAATGCGTTTGTTCTGCAAGGAGCTCCACCAGTCCGTAAGACGCTGGGAGGTGAACTCCCATAAGGCCCCAATTCCAGGGGGTGCGTCGGCGGGAACAGGAATTGCCGCCAGACGCTCCAGCTCTGTGGCTTTCACTTCGCGAAAGATGTCGCTGAGCTCAGGGATGAGGCCATTGACGATGGAGAGAACAGCANGGCTGCGCGATGAATGCGTTTGTTCTGCAAGGAGCTCCACCAGTCCGTAAGACGCTGGGAGGTGAACTCCCATAAGGCCCCAATTCCAGGGGGTGCGTCGGCGGGAACAGGAATTGCCGCCAGACGCTCCAGCTCTGTGGCTTTCACTTCGCGAAAGATGTCGCTGAGCTCAGGGATGAGGCCATTGACGATGGAGAGAACAACAGGGAGTTGGCCTGGGGCGGCCTTGCCAAGGTCACGCAACAGTCGCAGACTGCGAGCCCAATAGGCGTCAGCAGTCTCGTCAGCACGCATGGAGAGCGTGTTGAACTGGACGGTGAGGACGCTCTGTGCTGCATGTCCAGTGACTGTCGTGCGCCGCTTGATCAGGGCATAAGCCCCAACCGGGTTAGCGGGGGTGCGGCGTGCAGTGTCAGCATTGTAGGATCCGATCTCATCAGTGAGATCGTTTGGTCCGGCGCGAATGAGGGCACGGACCGCTCGTGCCGACTCAGAATCGACTAGCACAAAAGGTGGAACGGCTGAGGGATTTGGTGCATGGTAGTATTCCCAGAGTTGTTCCCCTTGCGCCCAGGCACTGAAACGAACCTCCCAAGAGTGAAAAGTAAGGTTGGAAGTGAAATGGGGTGGAGTGGAATCAAAGTCAGGCTTGCATTGCACTGATGGAGCAAGGGCTTTGGCTGGAGCAGCGCCAGCGGCTGCGGCGACTGCAAGTGGATCAGAGGAAGATATGCCAGCGGCAGTGGAAGCGGAAGCGGGAGAGGTGGAGAATGCTGCAGCAATGCTAGCGGACTGAGTGCTACGCAATGTGGGCTGCAGACGATTCAGAACCAAGTCAGCAATGTGATCGGCGAATGTCTCTTGGTCAGCCTGCTCAGCCCGCAATTTTTCCTCAGCAGCGCGCTGAGCACTGAGAGCTGCCTGCAATGCAGTGCGCTCACGCTGAAGCTCAGCTTGCAGTGCTGTGTATTGGTCATCATCAACTGGCATTGTGCCAGTGGCGTGACTCTACCAAGAAATTTTCGGTAGAGTTTCCCTTGCCCCAGTGGGCGTGGGAATGTAAGATATCGGTGTTGGAAGTGCGCTGCAAGGCAACAACCTGAACGCACGAACACGCCGATACAGGAAAGGCAGAGAGAGCGGGAGAACAAGAGAGGCCAAGCTCACCACGCACGGTGGTGCAGAGAGAACAGTGGTGGTAGTGCCGCAGCAACTGAGGAGGCGACAACTGCGACAAAAGCTGATGTGGTGAAAACGAAGCAGGCTACGCCTGTCAGGGCTGCACCTGACAGAGTGGAGATGACTGTAGCGGTCAAGACCAACAGTTGTATGTGCCGAGTGACTGACCGTGATGAGGAGGGTAGAGAGGCTGCCTGTGTTGTGGAGGCGTTGGCGGAGTCAACTGCATTGGAGAGTGCTGTGGTTGCTGCGGCTGCGGCGGATGCAACTGCGTTTGCTGCTACAGCAATCTGAGTAGCTACATTGACAGCAGCTGCTGCCAAAGGTCCCTGGTCAACCGCTGCAGTGTACGTGTCAATGGCTCGACCAGCAGCAGTGCTGGCTGGTGCACGTGCCGCACGTGCAGTGGCTGCAAAGGTAGAGGCAACGGCAGCGCTGGATGCAAGGGTAGCCTACAGTGCTGAAAGAATATCAGGGGACGAGATGGGCTCTGCAGCTGTTGCGGCTGGAGATGCGGCACAACGCGGGGCGGAGGCTTCTGACGCTGCTGCTGCAGAAGGTGGAGCTGCACCACGGGGAACAGCACGGCGGTGTTGCTGGCGCGTCCTATGGGCAATGGGCGGGCTTACCAGAGAGTGAAGAGGTCGGTGGTCCCGTTGTGGTGCAGTTGCCGGTTGGTCCAGCGACGTTGGGGAATCGTCGTCGGCCGACTGGCAATGAGTCGCGTAGTCCTTTGCGTCCGCCCACGCGTAGTGATCAGCGGGATCGTAGTCTTCACCGGGNCGTTTGCTGCTGCAGCAATCTGAGTAGCTACGTTGACAGCAGCTGCTGCCAAAGGTCCCTGGTCAACCGCTGCAGTGTACGTGTCAATGGCTCGACCAGCAGCAGTGCTGGCTGGTGCACGTGCCGCACGTGCAGTGGCTGCAAAGGTAGAGGCAACGGCAGCGCTGGATGCAAGGGTAGCCTGCATTACTGAAAGAATATTAGGGGATGAGATGGGCTCTGCAGCTGTTGCGGCTGGAGATGCGGCACAACGCGGGGCGGAGGCTTCTGACGCTGCTGCTGCAGAAGGTGGAGCTGCACCACGGGGAACAGCACGGCGGTGTTGCTGGCGCGTCCTATGGGCAATGGGTGGGCTTGCCAGAGAGTGAAGAGGTCGATGGTCCCGTTGTGGTGCAGTTGCCGGTTGGTCCAGCGACGTTGGGGAATCGTCGTCGGCCGACTGGAAATGAGTCACGTAGTCCTTTGCGTCCGCCCACGCGTAGTGATCAGCGGGATCGTAGTCTTCACCGGGGTGATACCCCGAACTGTTGCGACGCACCCTTGACCACACTTCTCTCTCCGCCCGCTCCTTGTAGTACGCGAGTTCCTCGTCAGTGCGTGCACGGTCCTGAGCTGCCATGGATGACAGAGGGGCGGGCTCGATCTCAGGCAGAGACGCCAGCATTCTGAATGCTCGGCCGCCTCAGGGCAGCCCGAGGTAATTGAGAGTGTGCCCCGTGAGTCACGGTTGCAAAGTTAGCAGCTGCACAGAACGGCGGCTGCTGCTGTTGCCTAGGCTGCCACGATCTCGTGCTGTGGCTTGCACGGGATCACCCGCGGCTCAGCTGTGACTCGAAGGAGGTTCACAGGTCGATGCTAGCGGCTGCACAGAATGGCGGCTGCTGCTGCTACCTAAGCTGCCACGGTCTCGTGCTAGGGTTCACGAGTGCGATGCTAGCGGCTGCACAGAATGGCTGCTGCTGCTGCTGCTGCTTTGGCCGCCACGGCCTCGTGCTGTGGCTTGTGCGGGATCACCCGTCGCTCGATGCTAGCGGCTGCACAGAATGGCGGCTGCTGCTACTGCCTAAGCTGCCACGGTCTCGTGCTAAGGTTTACGAGTGTGATGCTAGCGGATGCACAGAATGGCTGCTGCTACTGCTGCTTAGGCCGCCACGGCCTCATGCTGTGGCTTGTGCGGGATCACCTGTCGCTTGATGCTAGCGGCTGCACAAAATGTCTGCTGCTGCTGCTGCTTAGGACGCCACGGCCTCGTGCTATGGCTTGTACGGGATCACCCGTCGTTCGATGCTAGCGGTTGCACAGAATGGCGGCTGCTGCTGCTGCCTAAGCTGCCACGGTCTTGTGCTAAGGTTCACGAGTGCGATGCTAGCGGCTGCACAGAATGGCTGCTGCTGCTGTTGCTTAGGCCGCCACGGCCTCGTACTGCGGCTTGTGCGGGATCACCCGTCGCTTAGCAGTGGCATGCGTGAGTCTCATGAGGTCCCAGGACGTCGTGGTGGGAGGGGCAGCCCTCCTGCTCTGATACTAGTAGGTAGCCACAAGCACTATGCTAGCAAGAAAGTGAGTGGCAAGCAATGAAGCACGCCATGGATCGGGGAACACTCAAGACTAAGAAACGTGGAAGTAGTTAAGACACAGCTTCACGAGAGTGAGTAGTGAGCGAGGTGGTGAGAGCCAGTTGACCGGGCCACCCACGCAAGGCACTCGTCGTGGGGCCCGGCCGCCACCCAGGGATCGAACCCGACCCTGGAGCGAGCGAGCTCCAGGCGGTTTCTCACACGCCGGCACAAGCCGGACGTGTGGTCTTGAGGGATCAGCAACCCGGTTCACCACTCTAGGAACATGCAAGTATTCAATCAACTAAGAAGCATGCAATCCTACAAGTTGTATCCCCATTTTGGCACGTGAGGTTATTACTAAACTAAGGCTTGTGACAAGGCTGGTGCTGAAGCCACCACTTGGCAGCTTGATGGGGGAACCTCCACTATGCACTTCATGCTACACCACAGTCTTGCACCAGGGAGCCTTAATCCAGTTCAATCACCTGCAGTGGTGAGGTGTGTGCATGAATGGAGACAAGAGGGCACTTGCGTGTGTTTGTGACAATAACCAACACCAGACAACTTTTGGTATCAGAGCATGTGAGGCATCTCGCCCACCGCTCCTCGATCCTGGTCACTAGCCTCGTCACACAACCAAGCCACTCTTGGCCACCCAATCTCACCTCAGCAGCGGATCTTCGCTGCTCATCTACTCGGCGCTGAATCGCAGTACCACCCCGTTCCACGGTGCTTGTCTGAGCTCCGTCCGCAACAGACCGCCCGTTCCCACACCCACGGACGACACCTCGCAGATCTCTTTGCTCCTTCAGTCGGTCGGAGCACACTAGACCACTCTCGGCCATTCTCAAGCACCTACCACTAGGCCACTCTCGGCTATCGATTAGTGGATCCTGACCTCGTCTCTCTCGGTCTTTCTCGGCTGCCCTTGACAGCCCGTGGCGGGTCTAAGGCCGCAACTACTGCAACCGCGTGTGGCTGTTCTCTGCCGTCCTTGACTCCACTAACCAACAGTCTTTGCAGGTCTCAGCACACCTGAGCTCTTCCGGAAATGGTTCTCCTCAAGCCTGGTGGGCTGCGTACATCTCTAACCTGCAGCAGCTGGCCCGTCTCGGCGGACGCACGACCCACTCAATCTTCGGATACGGTGCATCTCCACCGTGCGCTACACCATCCCCTTGCACACCAGGACCTCCTTTCTCCCTGCAGATTGTGTGGTGCGCTTTCTGCGAGCATCCCGGCTGCAACAGCATCCCACTCGGCCCTTCACACTGGCGGACGACGACGACACCCCCCTCTGGGTGCGTATGCTCGACCACACCTACTGGCAGGAGGACATTGACGCCGCACCAGAGCGTGAAAGGGAGAAAATTGATCGCCAAGTCTGCACCCCAGACGATCTCCCACCGTCACCGCCCTTGTCCCCAAGAATGCAACCCTCTAGCAGCTCTCAACCTCCTGAACCTGTAGCTGCACCTACTCCTGCTTCTCCTCCGACCGCAGCAGGATCTACCGAAGCATCCACTACACCCGAGGTCCCTGGCGTCATCCCTGTTCTTCCCATGCATTCTAACTCAATCGATTTGGCAGGCGTTATCCTTGACGTAGCGGCTGGTGCCGCAGCCACCTTCGCAGCAACGACCATGGCCTGCCATTTCCCCGCACAGATTGCCGTCGGCCGGACAGCTGAGGCATACGCACAGACAGCTGCCTCTCTCACTCTGCTGGCCGCTGCCGCCGCCAACATTGCCACACAGGTCACAACAACAGCAGCATCTATCGCCACGGTAGCCTCCACTGCAGCAGACGCCACTTCCAGCTCCGTCGGCTCCATCCGAGCATACACCGCCACGGCAACACTGATGCTTACTACTGCTCCTCATGACGCAACATCACCCATTGCCACCGGCGTTCTTGTGGCATCGGCCTCTGCTGCAGTCTCTGGAGCCAGTGTGACGGGACTTCTGTGTCTTACCGTGGCGGTCGTAGGCTGGGTGGCGGTCCTGTTCTCCTCGGCTGCAGCTGTTGTCCCGTCGCTCTTCACTCTTCTCTCGCGTCACTAGTTTGGTGAGAATTGTATTCTCCTTGACTCCTTGTACTCTTTTCTCATTCCACTCTCAGTTCCGGTTTCCCCTTTCATCATGCCTGCACCGGAGGAGACTATAGAGGCCCTCCAGGGCGCTCTTAGTGAGGCGCAAGCATAGCGCCGCAAAGCTGAGGATGAGCTTCACCGGGGGCAGGAAGTGCACCGTGAGCTAGCTGCTATAGTAGCCACACTAGTCATTGAGCAACTGCGTGCCATTCCCACCTTTGCCGCAGTTCTACCTACCACAGAATCTGGCTCAGCAGACTCGTCTACTCCTTCTGGTGATGCTGTTGCCAACTCTTCCTCTCCCTCTCTCTTTGCAGCAGCCTTTGCCCGTCTTCTGCTCCCAACTCGGCAGAAGGACGTTGAAACTCCACCACCATAGTTCACCTCCAAGCTCACATTCACATCCTTGGAGACTCGCTTCAGTGCGTGGGCCCAGGGTGAGCTCCTGTGGGAGTACTACTCGCCTGCAAAGTTACCGTTTGTGCCACAGCCTGTAGAGGCTGCTCGCGCTATGCGGGCACTCATCAACGCAGGCCCAGAAAGTCTCCTCGATGACATTGGTACGAACAATGCAGACCCTACCCGCGGCATGCCAGCTGACCCTATCGGCGCCTACGCTCTAATCCGCCACCGGAAAATAGTGATTGGACACGTTGCCCAGAGCGTCCTCACAGTGCAATTCAACACCTTGCAGATGCGGGCTGATGAGACAACAGATGAGTATTGGGCGTGCAGCTTGCGCCTGTTGCGCGACCTTCACAGGGCCGCCCCCGGTCCTCTTTCCGCTTGCCTCTCCATCGTTGTTGGCCTCATTCTAGAGCTATCTGACTTGTATCTACACGTCTCTCAGGCAGAACTTGAGCGCCTTGCCTCTGCACCTATTCTTGCTGATTCCCCACCTAGGATCGGCCCCCTCTTTGACTTCACTGCCTCGCGTGTCACCGACTGGTGGAATGCCTTGCAGAACAAGCGCATGCATCGCGCTGCATTAGCTGCTGTTTCCATTTCCTCCTCTTCCTCTTCTTCCACAGCTTCCTCTCCCTCGTCCTTGTCGCGGGAAGCAGCGCACTCCACTCAGGGCCCCTCCCGGGGTGGGGGTGGTGGGTCCAGTCGTGGTGGCGGTCGCGGGGGCAAAGGCTGTGGGGGTGGCCACGGTGGCAAGTACTCGGCCCCCATTGTTGCTAACGTCACCTATTGGAAGTGTGGCGCCTCTGGTCACTCTGCACCAAAATGTCCTGCCCCTCGTGACAATGCTCGTCTGGCGTCCTCCATGCGAGTCCACTCGGCACGCACTGCTGCTACTGCCTCGTCCGCCGCAGCTGCCGTGACAGTCGCCTCTTCCTCATCGTCCTCCACTGCCTCGGTGCTTTCCACCACCTCTGCCCCCCTTCACCCGACACCTCCGGCACCCAGCCCCTAGGGTTGGATTCCTCCTCCATCTGGCCCTCCGTAGCACGGCCCCCCCATCCTCTCACTACCACGTACCCCACTGGTCTCGTGACGACAGGCAGTTCTTTGACCGCTCCTCCGACCGCTCCTTGGATCGCTCCTCTGATCGCCGTGATGAGGAGCGCACCCTTGAGCGTTGGCTGGGAGAGCTCCTTCATCTTCGCTCTCAGGGAGGTGAGAGTGTGAGTGGCCAGTTCCACGTGTCTATTTGTGAGTCTGAAATCACTCTTCGTGGTGCCTCCTCTGGTCGTGTTCTGGGGGACTTGCCTGATGATTGTTCCTGGGTTGAAGAGTGGCAGTTACACACATTCCCCACACGCCTTGGTTGCTCGTCCTCTCTCTCTGCCCGTGGCACCGTTGCTTTCTGTCTTGTTCTTCCATGCACTCGTGCCTCGTCCGGCCTCTAGATCATTAACTTAGGGGCCACACATCACATGACCTCCTGTCGTTCTTCCTTCGTTTCTCTTGGTCCTGTTCAGTCCGTTCGCTCTGTGCGCACTGTCTCCGACCAACTGCTTCCTGTTTAGGGTGTTGGTGTTGTCCGCTTTGTCGGTCCTGGTGGCATTGTCTACCTTCCTGACATCTTGTACGTGCCTGACCTTGAGGTCAGTCTGCTCTCTGTGACCATCCTTGACGACCACGGCATGGACTTCTCCTCCAGCCGTGGCCTTGCCTCTATCTCTCTGCGCTCGTCTGGCCATGTTGTTCTTCGTGGTGTGCGATGTGATCATCTGTTCTGTGTCCTGATTGCGTTGCCCTCATCTTCCGCTGCCTCTACTCTCGTTGCCTTTGCCACATTCACACTGCTGCCATCCAGCGCCTTCTTTGCCTTCGGCCCACCCTTGGCCTTGACCTTGCCACGTTTGCTCCTCCCTGCACGTCCACCTGCCTTGACTATGCCAGTGGAAAGATGCACCGTTCTCCTTTCTCCACCTATGAGTCCACCACTACTCACCCTCGCGACCTCGTGCATGCTGACATCATGAGCCAGTTACCCCATGATTTCCTTGGCGGCCTTAGTGGTTACGTCCTGTGCTTGACGGATGACTTCTCCCGCTACTGTTGGGTGTTTTCCCTTCGCCACAAAAGTGATGTCACTGATGTTCTTGAGTCCTAGCTCCCACAGGTTGAACGTGCCTGTAAGAGGCCCTTGCGTGTATTTCGTAGCGACCGTGGTGGTGAGTTCTTTGGTCCCATCTCTCGTTTCCTCTCCTCTTGTGGTGTCCGGGTGGAATCCTCCGCTCCCTACACCCCTGAGCAAAGTGGCGTCTCTGAGTGCTGGAATCGCACCCTCGCTGATGGTGTGCGCTCCCTCCTCTTTGCCTCGGGGCAACCCCCCTCTTTGCCTTTGAGGCCATGTTGTACATCACTTGGGTCTAGAACCGTGTCCCTTATGGTCCCCTTCCTCACTCTGTCACCCCCTTCAAACGCTGGACTGGTCGGCGTGCAGATCTCCGTCTCGCCAGAGTCTAGGGGTGTCTTGCCTCTGTGTGGGTCCCCACGGACCAACGCGATGGCAAGCTGTCCCCCCGCGGTTGTCTCTGCTTCTTTCTGGGAATCTCTCCCTTCTCCAAAGCGTGGCGCTTCTGGGACCCCTCCCAAAGACGTGTCATTGAGTCTCGTTATGCTCTCTTCTTTGAACACCTGTTTGAACGTGACTCTTCTCACTTTGGTGCGTCTCTTGCTCTGCCTTTTTGGGGTGGGGGTGGTCCTCTTCCCTCTGGGCCTTCTGTTCTTCCCTCTGGGCGTCCCTCGCCGCCCTCTGTCCCCTCGTCCCCTGAGCCGAGTTTGACCTTGCCTGCATCTCCCTCTCAGTCCTCTTCACCCCTTGTCTCGTCTGTTCCTCTGACCGCGCCTTCTCCCCGGCCATCTCCTGCCTCTCCTGATGCTGTCACGCCTGCATCCTCTGTGCCCCCAACTGGCGCTGTTTCCTCGCTACTCGTTCTCTCTTCGCCAACTGACCCTGCGACCTCCCCGCCTCCGTCTGTGTAGTCACGTCCTGATGCTCCTTCCTCCTCCGTACGTGCACCATCCATACCACCAGTGACGCCCTACACGCATGGCGGGCACCTCCGGGCACTCCCTTCTCAGTCTCATCCAGTGGATTCTAGTGACCCTGGTCTCCATGCCCTCGGTCTTGTCACCTCTTCTCTGTCCACTGCAGCGTCCGTCATCCATCCCAGCACCGTACTTGGATACTCTCTTGTTGAGGAGGAGTTCCACTCAGCCCTGTCCTCATCAGTGGCTGACTATGTTGCATTGTGCTTTGCTGCCGTTGGATTTTCCCCTCTTCCACCTAAGTCCCTGACTGTACAGGCAGCACGTACGGCCTTCGACTCATCATTGTGGGAGAAAGCCATGAAGGCCGAGCTTGATGCACTTTCTGAGCACAGTGTCTACGAGCTTGTCAACCTCCCACCGGGTCGACCAAGTGGGTGTACCGTCGCAAGCTGAACCATGACAGCACAGTTGAACGATACAAGACACGTCTTACTGCAAAAGGGTTCTCTCGGATCCCCGGTGTTGACTTTGATGAGACCTTCACCCCAATTGGTCGCTACACCATGGCCAGGGCTCTCTTGGGCCTGGTTGCTCAACATGACTAGGAGCCTGAGCAGATGGATGTCAACAATGCCTTCCTCCACAGTAGATTGGATGAGGAGATCTACATGGTGCAGCCACCTGGCTTCTCAGATGGAACGAACCGGATATGGCGCCTGCGCAAGGCCTTGTATGGCCTGAAACATTCCCCACGGTGTTGGAACCAAGAGATCACAGCGACCCTTGAAAAAGGAGGCTACATAAGGACAACATGTGGACCCCGCACTGTTCCGCAGTGGACCCACCAAGCCACTTGTCGCTATCCTTGTCTACGTGGATGATCTCCTCATTGCCTCTCCTGACGCCGCCTCTGTCGCGGCTACCAAGGCTCTACTTCAGGCGACATACAAGATGAAGGATCTTGGTCCGGCTCAAGTCTTTCTTGGCATGGAGTTGGAGCAAGACCGGGAGCGCCGCACCTTGCACGTCTACTAGGCTGCATACATAAGCAGCCTGGGGGAGCGATTTGCCCCGCTCCTCACATCCATCCCCACTGCGTCCACTCCCATGACACCCGCTGGTCAGTCCTTACTGAAGTCTCGGGAAGTGTCCACACTGGGGGAGACGGTCGATGTGACCGATTACCTCCGTGTCATTGGCTCTTTGATGTACCTTGCCACACACACTCGTGCTGATGTGGCATTTGCTGTGAACTTTCTTTCCCTGTTCTCCCAGTGCCCCCGTGAGCGCCATCTTGAGGCAGCATTGTGGGTGCGCTATGTGCGCTATGCCTTCTCCACCCCCCGCATCGGACTGTACTTTTGTGCACAGCCCTCAGTCATGGTTGACTGCTTCACAGACAGAGACTGGGCATACGAATCTGATGATTGCAGTCAAAAGGGCTACATTTTTCTTGTCGGTGGCACTGCAATCTCTTGGAAAAGTGGGAAACAAGGCTGTGTTGCTCGTAGCACCGCTGAGGCTGAGTATGTTGCTCTTTGTGTAGGCACGTGTGAGGCTGTCTGATTGTGTCGTCTTCTGCAACAACATCGTGTACCCATCCGTTGCATCACTCTGCGCCGTGATAACCAAAGCACAAAGGCCATTGCTGAAAGCAGAGGCATGCATCATTCACGCACCAAGCACATCAATGTGGAGCACCATTTTGTTCGCGAGTGCATTACTGCTGGCATTATCCAGGTTGCTTGGGTGGACACGCGGTCTCAGAGAGCTGAATTCCTCACAAAGGCCCTCAGTTGAAATGTGTTCAAAAGTGCTGTTCACTCTGTTGGTCTCGTCTGTCCACATGATCCAGGCTGATTGGGTCCAATATGTCTCTATCACCTCTCGTGATCCCCCTTACGGTGCTCCCATGTGTGTGGGTTGGTTGTCTGCGGGTCATGGGGGAGTATTGAAGTTTGTTAGCTACTCACAATTCTATGCCCTCTTGCCTCCACACACTGTACACACACTTGTACAGATTGAGTGACAATGGCCTTACCTGGGGAAGCGACAGGCGTGTCAGCTCTGGCAGAGGCCATGGACGTCCTCATGATGCTGCTGCTGCTTGACCCCGGGGCGTCTCTTGACACACGCGTGGTCGTTGTCTAACTCTCCATGATTCTCTATGATGCTGTGATGCGGTCGATGCTAGGGCCCGTACATTTTTCTGCCGTGCTTTGCATCATGTTGATTTGCCTTGAGTGTTTTGTGGGGGAGCTGCATTACCCGGGTGCTGATCCTTAGGAGGCCACCATGTCGGGTTCGCCCGTGTATTGGTGCGTAGCCATCCTTCGGTTTTGTGCCAAGCGGTCGGGCTCAACCCCGGGGTGGCGGTGTGGCTCGCATGGATGTGATGCCCGTAGCGAGTGCACGCTTACCAGTTGCTAAGTCTCGCTCTCTTCCCCTTACACTCTTTGTCTTTTGGTTGTGCCCGAGCTAATGAAGGCAAGCTTTCCGCATCCATGGCGTCGTGTGGTTCTCGCACGTGATTGCTTGCTCTCACACACTCAGCCTAGGAAGTTTCCAGGCAACTTCACCAAGATTGCGCCAGACAGTTGGTGCCAGGCGTCATAAGCAGCTCATCACCATGGATGGCGCACTCCTATGCAAAGTGCTCATTCTGACCTACTTCACGCTCCTCTATCAACTGCACATGGCAACACTCCTACTCTACCACTGCCTAAATTTTCGCTAAAGGGCAAGAGACGCCACACCCATTCCTTATGGTTGGCTCCTAGGGACTCCACCCATGTTCCTACCTGGCTGACCACACGACGAGATGAGGATTTGAAGAAAAGCATCCACGTGGGACAAGCTTGGTTCTCGTTCATTGTGGAGGAACTATGCCCTCTAATGGAACTCCGTGACATGAGTTCCGTTTTCCCATCATCACGGAAGTTTGTACCACTGTGGCATTACAACGTTTGGCATCTGGGACAACCTACCTTCACATTGCCAATGAATTCGAGATTGGCAAGACAACGGTGGTGAACATCTGTTCAGATTTCATGCTTGCATTCAGGCATATATTCAAAGATGCCTTCGTCAAATGGCCCACACCGCCTCAGCTTGTCGGACTTGAGAAAGCCTTCACAGCCATGCGTGGGATTTGTATTTGGAGCAGTGGATGGATCCTACATCCCAATCATCGGCCCAATAGACCAGAAGGAGGCATTCTATTGTCGCAAAGGCTTCTACGCAGTTCTCTTGCAAGCAGTCGTTGATCCATGGTGCACCATCTACGACTACCATGTAGGCTGGGCTGGGTCTCTTCATGATTGGAGGCTGTTCAAGAACACTCCACTGTACCAACGTATCCGTCGTGGTCAACTCCCTGGGTACAAGCTCATCGGTGATGACGCTTACCCATGTAGTACGAACATGTTGCCGCCATAAAAGATTATGGGGAGTGGTCCACAACCCTGGCAAACGTACTTCAATGTCAAGCACTCTGGAACGCGCATGGTGGTTGAGCGCGCGTTCGGACTGCTCAAATGTAGGTGGCGGATTCTACTCAAGCGTCTTGACAACTACTTGCACAATGTGTCTGCTGTTGTCACGTGCTGCATCATCTTGCACAATTTGTGCCAACGTTATGGAGATAGGTTCGATATGGCATGGTGGCGTGAAGCTATGAATGAGATGGACAGTTGGTCCCCAAACACAAGACAAGAGCAGGTGGCCTTTCAGGCAACGAGACAAGACATATCATTGCTTGGGTTGTCTCAAGAGGCTGCCGAGAATAGACTGGTTTTTGAGAAGACTTACCAGACGAGGATGTCGCTCAATATAGACAAGCACTTGCTGAGAGAGATGAGTTGGCAACGTTGTTATGGGAGGAGCATTTAGATCATGTGTAGAAATGTGTGTTTGCATGTCTTATCCATCCCAAGTGTCACATCATGAATCTCCATTAGTCCACGGCCGTGTCGGAATGACATTTTGACCAAAGATAGTTTCATCCATCATTGTACAGTCACATTGGATGTACATGCAAAAATGGACCATGATCAACGATCACTTCCTTGTGTATAATGGCTCCTACTATATCTCGTGCAATAATGCCCCTTGTACGACGACCTTAGCATAACACTTATTCTACACCAAGCCCCCCCCCCCCCCCCACCCC
>SZWC01006337.1:5090-36017 GCA_023375785.1 Penium margaritaceum | reverse complement strand
CATTACACGATGAACCATGCAATCAGCCCCCTCCCTCCCTTCCATTCATTACATGATGCACCATGCAATCAGCCCCCCCACTCCCTTGTATTCATCACATAATGCACCATGCAATCAGTCCCCTCCCTCCCTTGCATACATTACATAATACACCATGCCATCACCCTCCTCTCCCTTGCATACATTACATAATGCACCAGGCAATCACCCCCCCCGCCTTCCATGCATTACTTGATTCACCATGTAATAATACTTTTTGTCTGAAGTAGACGCTCAACTGGCCAGTCATTGTCAAATTTGAGGATGCAGACAACCTTGGAAGTAGACAAGGACAAGCATGCACGGCTTCACAGGACATCATAGCATGCTAGGTCTACATCGCTAACACTAGCTGCACCACCCCCCTCCTCAGCCTCCTCTTTGAGGTCTGCCCAACCTACCGCAACCTCGTTTGCGTATGCCTCCACATCACCTTCTGCCTCTTCTGCTGCTGCCTCCTCTGCTGCGGCGCGCTGCATTGCCTTGAGGTCATCGGTTCTTGTACGGCTCTCTCGTGCCTGGGAATTTGCCGGTCTTGCACCCGCCCACTGCTGGCTGCCCTTCCCCCCAAAGCCTTGTGCATGAAAAGGAGCAGATGATGCATTCATGAAGCCTGGTTGGGGCACAGAGGCACATTCAATGCAAGCAGCGATGCAATCCAATGACCCTGCAACCAACTGCCATATGAGATGCATTTCATGCATGACCATCTTCGTCATCGCATCAGCTTCTGGCACGTTGGCACTATGATGACGCTTATGACTCTCTGAAGGCACTGGGACATGTGCCACCTCATCTCCGCTACCATCCGACGTACCAAGAACATGCTTCAACGATTCGCCATAGACCATGTCCATCCACGTGAACCATGTGGGCTTCGGATCACCGGCCGCGCCCGACTGATTGTATTGGGCCTTGTACTTTGGGAAACTTTCTCCATACAAATGAGTTTGTCACGCGTCCCATGATAACTACGTTTCCACGACCCCTTTCCCTCACGCACCAGCTTCTTCCGTAATGTCTTGTAAGGACAGGCTCCCTGAGTCTTCGTCTTCTGCAACCAAGTGTCGTCGAGATCGTAAAGAGCCTTTGCTATATCTTCCATCTCCTTCTCCGTCCACTTCTCCACCTCAATGGTCTTACCGTTGGCGCTTTGTGGCCCAGTGGATGGAGCAGATGTGGCGGCATCCTCGGATGTTGGCCCACTGTTAGAACGGCCCCCTCGGCCCCCCTTGTCCGTGGGTGTATCACTTGCGGAAGAGTAGAGAGTGGTCGCTGTCATTCGAGCAGGAGCTGCTATGACAGGCGACTGCAGCGATGCGCGTGGACGGCGATATTGCTGCTGCTTAGGTGGTCGGCCTGGATGTGGTGTGGAGTTTGTGCTTACTGGCTGGTTAACCCGCGCAGCACGTGTTGCCAAAGAAGATAGGCTCACAGCAACACCGCGGCCTGTTCGTTGTAAAGAAGGGGAAGGGGAGCTGACAAGACTGGGGGAGCGTAAAGGCGTTCAGGAGCGGCCAGGGGTGGGGGAGCAAATAAGACTTGATAGGCATGGGGAATGTTCATCCATTGGCGCTGGCTTTGTGAGAAGAGCGGGGGAATCAGCAAGTTCTTCTTCTGTGGTCGTCCACCCATCTGCAACTCAATGTTGGTTTGTGTGGCTTCCACCCGTTACGAGCGACGCCGATGGATTACCCATGTACCTCACATTGGTGGTATAGGGTAGAGGAGAGTGTGACGACATGACGGGCCTCCGGAGTGTCCCGAGACTTCTCCAGCACCTACGACAGCGCCGGCGAGACTTGGTTCATGCGTTCCGGCAGCCTGGTTGGCTTGTCGGGAGCTAGGAGAGTTTTCTCGTTGGGTTGAGACCCGTGCACCCGCTGGTCTATACCAATGCGACGAGGAGATCCGACGGTTGTAGTAGTGCTTCCGATATTCAGAAAGTCATTTGTGATGTCTTGACGCTGATTCTGAGTGTTTCTAGCATTGCTTGTATTTTCTTGGTGTTCAAGTTATTCCGGTCTATGCACCTTTGTTGTTCACGTGGTCTACGCAGTGTGCTCTCCCCGCTGTCTCGTTTGGACCCAGCGGGGGTGACGAGGCCCGGCACGGCTAGCTACCGGCGCCCCTATGTAAGCGCGCTAGGGCCTCATTTGTAATCTCTCCTTGTTCTTAAATAAGTTTCAGACTTAACCAGATTTCTCCTTCACCGTCTGCCTCTCACACACAAAGCTCATGACATTTTTTGCACGGGCCTGCATGTCCTAACTCATTCTACTTTGGTATCAGAGTCCAGGGGGGTATGTGAGCAGTAGAAGCAGCAAAAGCATAACTATTTTTCCGTGCCTTGGCCCACTTGTTCTGGCGTTGACGGCCATGTCAACCACGGGGAGTGTTGGTTTGCGTGGCTTCCACCCGTCACGAGCGACGCCAATGGATTACCCTTGTACCCCACATTGGTGGTGCAGGGTAGAGGAGAGCCTGACGACACGACGGGCCTCCGGAGTGTCCCACGACTTTTGTAGCACCTACGACAGTACCGGTGGGACACGGTAGATGCGTTTCAACAGCCTGGTTGGCTTGTCCGGAGCTAGGAGAGTTTTCTCAGTCGGTTGAGCCCCACGTACCCGATGGACTGTACTGGTGCAACGAGGAGAACAAATGGCGGTAGCAGTGTTTCCGATGTTCAGAAAGCTGTTTGTGATGTCTGTACGCTGATTCCAAGTGTTTCTAGCACTGCTTGTATTTTCTCGGTGTTAGAGACCCGGGAAATCGGAGAGCTATTCCGGTGCCTCGAGGAGACCACCTTAGTGAGAAACTCTCTCGAACCTTCCTAACCACTTGTCATTTGACTAAGGATCAGCACTGAGTGTGTGATGACAGTCACAAGCAATGCAAAAAACTGCAAGGGTTTGGATAGGGCCACGTACAGAGTGTTAGGAAGCTTAAATTGAATATAATTGCAGAGAGAGATGACAACTGACAATAACACAACATTAATACCTGTCATGACGCACGCGCAATGTCAGTTCTTCCTTAAACTAGCCCACACCCACTGCTTTGGCCATAAACTTGTACACAGGTATCCAAACGCATCACGGGTTGAACCTAGAGAGGTAGAATCTTAAACCAGATGCTACGGCTGGTCACACGCACAAGTCTGGCATGGATCAGTGGACAGACAATGCAAAACATGAAAATCGAGCTTGAGAGCCAGTCCACCGATAAAACTCCAGCGTCTTCAGGAAAACCGAAAAGGACCCCGGCAAGCACCCGGGATGTCGTGGCAAATGTTTGGCAGCATACCGTGCATGGAGCCACCACTCGTCGGTGCTCCGACGCTAGCTGCGTCTGCATCAAGGATCATGTCACTCTGCTCTCTAGTATTCCTGCTCCATACCACCAATGCGGGGTATGCGGATAATCACCACAGTCGTTACTCGTGACAAGTGGAAGCCACACAAACCAACACTCCCCCCGGCTGACACAGCCGTCACCAGAATGACGAGTGAGGGGCTACACTCACTATCTGTCGTAAACACCAACCACAATACAAGGTGTCCTTGTGACATTGGTGTAACTCACCAAGTGCCCAGGTCTCGACCGTACAAGACATGAATCACACAGCTATGTGCCAAACATCACACAAGAGGTATAAAGCAACAAGGTCTCCTCATAACCCTGGAACATGTCTCCAGGGTCTGGGTCTCAAACACAACTGCTCGTATGTACGGAGCATACATGACGCATGGAGGCAATGGGTCTCCACATCACACTGATACAAGTCACCAAGTGCACAGGTCTCGAACAGCGTAACCTCAACTGGAGCATCGTGCCAAACACAAACTAACCACGCTGTCCTCAAAAGGGTGGCAGGCCAAAGGCCACACACCAACACTCCCCCTGGGCTGCAAAGGCTGACAACATGACCAAAGCGGATAGCTGTGCACAACATCCCTCCTGAGGAGGGAGCAAAGCTCCCCCATGGTCACATACATTTGCATAGTAACAGCAAGGGTGAGAACGATGCCGATGGGACATACGCGCATGTAGCCTCACCCCACAGCGTTGTCGACATTGTCTTTGTCGTTGTCGTTGTTTTAGTCGTCACTACTGTCGTCACCTGATGCTCTGACTGATGTAGCATGGAGGGCCTCCTCCAAATGCATCACCTGTTGTATGCCTACCAGCTGCTGAGCTGCACATCACCACGCAGACTCCGTAGTGTCAAGACGCGTGTACAGCTCGTCGAGCTCTGCTGCGGCTGTCAAGCGGCCGGGTGTATCTACGCCAAGCAAACGGTTAGACACGGAATGAACCTGGTAGTGGATCTCAATCACGTACGCATTGGCACGAGCCACAGCCTCCTCCAACCTTGGAGCCTCATCCCGTAGGAAGGAGTGCAGATTCGCTTACTCGTCGCACAAGCCGACGTCCTCTACATCAGTCGTCGACTCAAGTGTCGCCTCGCCACGAGCTGCTGGGAGGATGTGGGTACCAGAAAATGAGTCACCACGTAAATCGTGTGGGGCTATAGGAGTGGCTACTACAAAGGCACCTGTAGTTGGTGACACACCTGTCGCTCGGCCATCAAATACTGGCTGGACGTCGACACCTGTAGGAAAATCTGCATCCGCGACGTTGTCTCGATCATGGAAGGTGCGCTCAATGCCGTGGTGCTCCTCCCGACCCCTCGGGCACAACCCATCATCCACCTACTACTGGAGGTCCGCCTGTCCCAAACGTGCATCTTGTAGAGACCACTCAGCAACCTCGAGACGCCTATGTAGATCCTCCACACACTCCTCGACAGCCCGTGGTGCTGGAACATCCACGGTGTAACAGAGGTTGTTGGCCTCCCGGAGCTTGGCCATGAGACTGTACGTGCACCTCTACTCTAGCCATGACTGCCTCCTGAGCTTCCATCGCGGAGCGCAGGCGCTCATGCACGGGATCTTTAGCTGTGTCGTTGCCTCAAATCGCCATGGTGTCAACGACGCTGGTCAAAGCAGCAATGAGTCGGAGGTCCGAAGCTTGCTCTGCGTCCTCCACTGTGGCTCCTCCAAGCTCATCAGCTGCTCTCGACACACACAGGCATCTACCGTCGTACTGGAACCATCCCTTACTCGTGCTACGGGTGCTGCAAACACGGCACACTAGGCCTCTTCATCTGTCACCGACTCCGTGTCTGACCAATCTCCCATGTACAACTCGTCGTCCTCACAAGGGACGTCTGCCCCCTCCTAGCGGTCGGCCACATGCCCTTGTCATCCAGCACTATCCGGCGCATCAATCCTGTGATGTCCTGTGGTCAATGATAGACACTCCATCCCCCCTACGACCTTCAAACTAGTAGAAACCAATAGGGGGTGGCGCACCAACCCTACAACCGGGAACGAGGGAGACGGCTCTAATGCAACTCCTGCCAACGCCATAGCAGCCCCTATCGTCCCGGCCATCGTCAAGGTAGCAACGGCCTCTGCTCCCTCTCCGACTTCCTCCGCAACTTTGGCTGCAAGCTCCCACTTGATCTTTGTCACTGACTCAACATCGGACCACTCCTCCTTGGATGAACACTCTTCCCCTGCTACACTCTCCCGTGGTCATCGACGGACACTCCATCCCCCCTCGACCAACACACTGGCAGAAGCTACAAGGGGTGCCGCACCAGCTTTGCAAAAGCCGAAGGGACTACCATAGAAGTAAAGGGACCAGAGATCGGGATGAATCCAACTGACTCCAGGACAGAGCAAAGGGCGTCGGATCTAGAGTTGAGATCGGGAGGCGTGGCACCATCAGGTGACGACACTATCCGAGGTGAGGATGGCGAAGAGGAAGATGGGGTTGCGTGTAGCAGCATGGTGGCAATGGCCTACTTAGAGACCACAAGGTGTGCGAGCCGTTACACCATGCCCTTTAGACCCTGGAGCTTGGCATACAACACCGTCATAGCTCCACTGAGGGGTGCCACGGTATCGGCTGACAACGTCTCTATTGGATGGTGAAGAAGAAGGGCCGGACCGTATCCAGTGCGGTCGTCACCCTGTAGGGTGCTGGTGACACCGGTGCCAGCCATGGTGCCGATCACCACAATAGTAACAGGCAAAGCCGTTAGACGCCCGAGGCGTGTGCCACGGCTGCAACTGCCACTATGGACGCGGCGCCTGTCACGCATGTAGTGACAGTGCCAACCACGGTGCCGGCTGCGCTCCCTGCAACATCAGTCTGCTCATTTCCAGAGCTTGGTGTAAGTGAGTGCACAGGACACTCCCACCCGCTGGCACAAAGCCACAAGGGGAGATTGGTGATTGAAGCACAATGTCTCAAACATGCTACGACGAGGAGGAAGAGAAGGTGTCTCCTAGCCCCTTGCCCTTGTCACGGACCGGCGGCGTCGGTGCTCCTCAATATGGGTCCAAATGTCAATGTTGCCAGAATCACACACCAATGGCATCGTGGATTTGAAACGCTGGTAACAAATGATGTTTCAGCCAGAAATTTGGCTGAAAGTGTTGGTGCTGATATCATCACCTATAATGATGATGTCAGCATGAGGGGTGTCCAAATGAAGCGAAATTTGTAGAGATTATGAGCCAAAGGATTCTGAATGCAATGGTGGTGGTTTTGTGCAAAAAAAACCTTTAAAAAGGAAAAAAAAAAGGTCACCATTTTATTTTCATCCCAAAATCCGGGAATCATCAAGATCTGAGACAGTTGTTTCATTTCCTGGAGCCTACAGGACATTAAATGAGGCATGAATGGAAGCTATGGATATGGTTTTACAAGAGCTTTCTAACGAGCTCTTACATGCCAAAAACGGTGGTCAAATGGGACTGTTGCACTTTCACACGTCAGGGGGGGGATGGTATGTGCAACCTGAGTGAAGCTTCCGGGACCCGTCACAGACCCCTTCTCAACATCACATGCCTCAACTGCTGCTGGAGAGGGATGGAAAACCCTTGGCTACCCCGTGGTGGTGGACTGGTGGTACAGTTGCAAGGGTATCTCCACTGCTGCAATCTGCTGCGGCGGGTCACCGTGGCTTGATGGATCCTCCGAGGACAATGGCTTGAGCTGTGACTCTCACTGCTACTACCAATGCTTCGTCTCTGTTGCACAGCTCAGCGAGGGATGCCTCGTCCCTCAGATACCATGAAAAAATTCCTGGAGCCTTCATAACTGCTTGCCACTTAACTAAGCATTGGCGCTGAATCAGTGTGATGACAATCACAAGTCATGCACGAAACGACAAGGGTCCAGGTAGGGACACGTACAGAGTGTGAGGAAGCTCAAATTGAATGTAATTACAGATAGAGATGACAACTGGCAAGAGCATGAGATATATACCTGCCACGGCTCACGGCAAGTGGCGCATGCGCACTGTCAGTTTGTCCTTAAACCGACCCAAAACTATTGTTTTGGCCATAAACTTGCGCACAGGTATCCAAACGCATCACCGGCTGAACCTACAGGTGCAGAATCTTGAGCCGAACGCTACAACTGGTCACATGCAGTTGCTTGGCGTCGATCGGTGGATAGACAATACAAAATATGTAAATTGGACTCTAGAGCCAGTCCACCGAGAAAACTCTAGCGTCTGCATAAAAACCGGAAGGACCTCGGCAAGGACCCGGGATGTTTTGGCTGTTGTTTGGCAGTTGCTGGTGCATGGAGCCACCACTTGTCGGTACTTCGACGCCAGCTACATCCGCATCAGGGATCATGTTGCCGTGCTCTCTAGTATTGCTACTCCATACCACCAGGGCTGCAATACCACGTTGTTTGGGTAACGCGGTACTGAATCCCGCGGTAGGTGAATATAGCGGTTTTCATTGGAAAAGCTAGGCAACAGGTTGGGGGAGCAGCATTGTTGATGCAGCTTGCGGGCTTCCACACTCGTTGCTTAAGTCTGCTGCCCCCTCAGTCTGCTGCTCTAGAGTCTGGAAGTTTGGAAGCTCTGGGTTTTTCACTCAAAAACGTGCGCGCCAGTGTCAGCGCCAGAAAGCAACCGAAAACTGAAAGTGACTCATTAGGAATGAAGAATGAACAACATTGGGAGACTCCTCCAAGCTCTAGCTCCCCCCTAGCTCTGTAGAGCTTGTTACTCAGCTTACCAGCCAATCAAAAAATAGACCTAGACCGATTTTCTGGCAGGCAGGGTTTTCTAGGTGAGCCTTACTAGACGGCCGACAGCCCAAAACCCGGGCATCGTCCGTTTTGCCTGAAAACTCGACCATACCATAATACCAACGCTGCAAACGCAATCGTGCGGTCAGAAACAGTTAGAAAAATAGCAGCAAAGAGTTATGGCTGCCCAAACCCAGGCAGTGCCTACGATGGTCCATGATACCAAACAGTGCCAAGCAACATGAGACATGGATCCTAGGCAGAGCAAGACGATGCAGACGCAATGGAACAGTGAAATCCAGCGCTGGACACATGCACACAGCATCTGCGGTGGTCGTGACCGCAGGTGGCCCGACCGCCGAGGAGGCCTGCCGATGGAGCTGAGCACGTTGCCGGAGGGAGGAGGCTCCAGCAAACTGCGAGTAGGCCTCAGCGTGTGTCGGCTCCACCGGGCAACACTCCAGCAGCGTTTAGTCTCGCCGTCAGTCATTTGCACGCTGATGTACACAAGCCGAGAGGACACAACAGAGAACAATGAGAGATGTGCAAAAACCAACACTCCCCCATGACTCACAGGCGTAGTACACATGGACGGGCAGAGGCACAATCAACAAACGCACATACTGATACTCAACGTTGATGTGCTTTGTGTGTGTTTGATGCACGCCTTCATTGTCGGCGATGGCCATGGCATTCTCATTCTCACAATGCAACGTGATGGATGCGACGGACTGACGCAACTCAGACAACAGACGATGCAACCACACACTCTCACACGCACCTGAGCCAAGGGCCACGTACTCAGCCTTGGCAGTGTTGCGTGCAATGCACCCATGCTTGCCACTACGCCAGGACACGGCCGTGCCACCGATCAGAAAGATCCAACCTATTCGACTCTTACCATCCGGACTGTCGGCCCAGTCATTGTCGGCGTAGCCCATTGCGACAAGAGACGGCTCGCAGCGGAACATGAGACCTCGCCGAGGCGTCGAGACGACATAGTGCAGTACTCGGATCGCGGCCTCAAAGTACAGGTGACATGGCTCTTGAGAAAATTGAGCCAGGATGTTGACAGCGAATGCGATGTCTGGGTGCATCGTCGTCGCTAGGAACATCAGTGACCCAATGACTCGCAGATACGTGGTCTCATGAATTGGCTCCCCCACAATGGCTGGGTCAGGACTCTTGAGCTTCACCTGGCTATCAAGTGACATGGGTGAAGATGCACTCGGCACGAGGGGTAGGTCCTCGACAAAGCGAGTGGAGAGGGTTTGCACACAGGCAGCCTAGTGGACGTACGGGATGCCCTGGGAGTGATCATGCTTGAGCTCCATGCCCAGGAAGACTCGGGCAGACTCAAGATCCTTCATCTGGTAGGCGGTGTACAGCAGGTCCTTGACATGCTGGATGGCAGCCATGGCTGGCAACATAATGAGGAGATCGTCAACGTAGACCACAACAGGGGCGAAGGTCTGGCCTCACGGACTGACGAACAATGCGGGGTCAGTGATGCTATGCAGGAGGCCACCACGGAGGAGCATGCTGCTGATCTCCTGGTTCCAGCACGGAGGCAACTGCTTTAGGCCATAAAGGGCCTTCCGCAGCCACCAATCTCTCCCATGGCCATCGTCGAAGCCTGGGGGCTGCACCATGTAGAGCTCCTCACCCTCCAGCGAGCCATGGAGGAAAGCGTTGCTCACGTCCATCTGATACAACTCCCACCCATGCTGGGCAACCAGTCTGAAGAGCGCCCGGCTAGTGGAGAACCAACCAACTTGGGCAAAGTTCTGGTCGTAATCAACCTCGGGGACCTCAGCAAACCCCTTGGCTGTGAGGCGGGCCATGTACTTGTCCAAGGACCCGCCCTGCTTCCATTTCCATCGGAAGACACACTTGGCACCGATGGCCTTCCGACTTGGATGGGGGTCGACAAGGTCATACATGTGGTGCTCTCGGATAGCAGCGAGCTCGTCGACGCAGGCAGCATCCCAATGTGCGACCTCAGGGGAGGCTCAAGCCTCGCGTAGGGTAGCTGGGTCCTTCGGGCGTGATATGGAGCGGACTGAGAAAGCGTGTGCATCTCGAGCCCAAGGTGGGATGCGTAGGAGTACAACCATAACGACATGCCGATGCTCGTGATGGAACATCCAGTCCAGTGCGGAGCTCGAGTGAAGTTTTGCAATGATGGCAGAAGTGGTCAGGCCAAGGGCCTTGGTGCCAGGGTCCCCACTCATGACCGTAGAAGTGGAGGAGACACGTGGAGCGACTGGGGGCTGAGGCACCACAGGGTGCGGTGTGACGGTATGTGCACTCACTGACGGCCTTGATCGGAGGCTGCCGCCTGGGCCACGCGTGTAGCGCGGTAGAGCAGGAGATGGCACCAAGTCCGACAGTCGAAAAGAGGCGGACGGGGCTGCTGGCACCGAGGGACAAGCGGACGCGACTGGGACTGCTGGCCCAGAGGGGCCAGTTGGTACGACTGGAGCTGCTGGCCCGGAGGAGCCAGCAGGCGTGACTCGAGCTACCGGCTCGGAGGGGCCGGTGGACGCGACTAGGGACGCCGGTCTCAAGGGGCCAACAGGCGCGATTGGGGCTGCCGACCCCGAGGGGCCAGCAGGCGCGACTGGGGCTGTTAGTCCGGAGCGGCCAGTGAGCACGACTAGGACTGCCGGTGGGGAGGGGCCAGCGGACGTGACTGGGGCTGCTAGCCCCGAGAGGCCAACGAGCGCAACTGGGTCTACTAGTTCGGAGGGGTCAGCATGTGCAACTGGGGCTGCCGGCCCCTAGAGGCCAGCGGGCGCAACTGGGGCTGCTGGCTCGGACTGGTCAGCGGACGCGACTGGGGTTACCGGCTCAGAGGGGCCAGCGGGCGCAACTGGGGCTGCTGGCTCGGAGGGGTCAGCAAGCGCATCTAGGGCTACCGGATTAGAGGGACGAAGTGATGTGCCACCCGGAAGAGGTAGGACGGAGGAGACCACCACTCCCCATGCAATGGGAAGGACACGGACGATCTGGAGCAAATAAGATTGTGTGGAAAAACTCAAAGAAGAGGGCATCGCGGGATTCCACGTTGCAGTGCCGAGATGGATCCGAAAAGCGCCAGGCCTTGGACTGACGAGAGACGCCCGTTGAAGGGAACGGAGGTGCCTACGGCTATGGATGATGCTGTTGTGGAGCTGGCGTCTGCGAGACCGGTGTGGCGGTCGGAGGAGTGGAACTGCTGGACCGGGCCGAGGCATCAGGGACCACGACCGTTATGGTGGCAGAGGTGAGACGGCACTCTCGCTGGGAATGCATGGTGGCGATGACGCGCGCCTTGTCCGTCGGTAGCGGGCACGTGTACCACCCGTGCCCTGGTTGGCCACAGTTGTGGCAGACCGAACCACCACTGCTGGACCCAATCGACTGGTGCTGCTCTTGTTGCTGCTACTGACCCTTGCCCTTCTTACTCCGTTTCTTCTTTTTCCCCGGCAACGAGGAGCTAGTGTAGGTAGTTGCTACGGGGGAAGTGACAGCCACTTAAGCAACAAGACGGAAGGCAAGGGCCTCTGTGCGCTGGAGGCGGGACTCTAGACCAGCCTCTCAATCCTAAGGAAGAGCTCGTACGCCGAGGGCATGAGGGTACCCTGGTCCGCCATGGTGGAGAGGATATCCTGGGAGTAGTGCATGAAGACGCCCGTGTACATGCCGGTGGTACCGTGCTTGATGGTGAGGAGCGCGGCTAGAGGGGGTGGAGCAGAGGTGCCGAGGCGACGAAGGATGTCCTCAGCCCGCTGCCAGGAAGCGGTGATTGTCTCGGTCTCCCCCATGTGGATGGAGTTGAACTCCCGCAGCAGATGGCTGATCATAGCCTCGCTCGACAGGCAATGGGGAAGGGTGAGGACGTGCCACGTGGCTGCAAGGTCTGGGGTGCTGCTAATGGTGAAGTTACCAAGAAAGGGCTCTAAGGCTAGGCAGGAAGTCGGAGGAGCGACGGGGACAAGGGCGCGTATGGCGCGACTAGTGTCATAGAGCTGGTCGGCCTGAGTGGAGACGTACGGAAGGATGTAATAGGCCCACAAGCCTTCACCTTGCGCCCAGATGTAGAAGTTGTGCTCCCAGGTCCGGAACTGCTCGCCGGCCTGAAGTGGCAGAAGCGACGTCTCAAAATCCTTTTGCCTGCGGCCGGCGTCTAGGACGGAGGTCACTGTCTGCCGCTGGCGTTGATTTTGCTGCTATGCCAAGTAATGTGTGGCAGAACACACAGCGGGGTTAGTGTATCGAGGAGGAATGAATGGCGGTGGGGCACTGGTGGGAGTCTGTGAGGCCAGTGGCTGTAGTACTACAAGCTGTTGCGTCAAGGCGATGAGCTATTGCTGAATGACAACCAGGGGGTCAGGGGTGCCGACGACGACGCCTGTGGGCTGCTGCTGCTATTGCTGCTGCTGCTGCTGTTGTCGCTGCTGCTGCTACTATTGCTACTGCTACTATAGCTCCTGTAGGAAAAGAGGGTGGTGATCCCCCTGGGGGTCCCCCCAAAGGAGGAGGACCCATTCCCTCTGGGGCTGTTAGCCATGGTGGGTTTTGGTACCCCCTCTCTTTGTTCTTTATGTTCTTTTCTTGTGCTATCGATGTCAGTAGTGAATTCAGCCTTCGACGGCTAACATCAGTAGCTGCCACCGCATTATCTGCAAGGCTATTGTTGTAGAGTTTATTTTTGCATCCCCCCTTTTCTTGTATTGATGATATCAGCAGTGACGTCAGAGGCAGGATGCTGACGTCAACAGCGGCCGTTGTTGGAGCCACTACTACGCGGTTGCAACGGCTGTTGTTGTTGATGCCGCTATTGCTACTGTTACTACCGCTGCCGCTACTTGTCGATACTCCTACTGCTGCTACTGCTACAACTGCTTCTGAAGATACTGCTGTTGCTATTGCTACGGGTGCTGTTAGAGTAGCAACTGTTGCTGCTGCTACTACGTGCTGTTACGGCTGCTGTGGCTACTACAGGAGCTATGGTAGTTGCTGCTGGGGTGGGGGAATTTTTCCCTTCATTTTACTTTTCTTCCTTTCTGTCTGTCACAGCGAGCTTTGTTGCTCACTATGGGCAGCGGTTTGCAAGCAGCGAGCTCACTCCTCCCTGCTAGCAGTATGCTACTTGCTGCAAGGAGCGAACTCGCTGCCTGCAGCCCGTTCCTCGGGTCGAGCTGCGTGCTAAGCAGCAGTAGCCACTACTGGCTGTTGTTGGCTGCTACTCACTGCTACGGCTGCTACAGTCGGCTGCTACTGCTTGCTGTTACTTGCTGTTGCGGCTGTTACAGCTTTCTGCTGCTGCTTCTCACTTTTGCTACTGTTGCTGCTCTCTGCTGCTGCTGCTACTCACTACCACTGCTGCTGTTGCTACGAGCTGCTACTGCTGGCCGCCACTATTGCTTGCAACTGTGGGCTCCTACTACTGCTAGCTGCTGCTACTACCAGCTGCTGCTATTGCACGCAGTTCCTGCTGGCTGTTGTTGTCACTACTCGCTGCTGTTCCCTGCCGTTGCTCTTGCTACAGACTGTTGCTACTGCTCACTGGTGCCAGTCACTGCACCTGGGTGAGGTTGCCGCGTGCATCGTCGTCCGCAGGTGTCAGACGCTTCCTGCCGCTCACCTCCTCGAGTCACGCGTGGGGGTCAGTGCTACCGGAAAAATCCAGTAGCATTTCCCTTGGCCCAGTGGCCGTGGGAAAGTATGTGACGCCGCTACCAGGCGGGTCAATGTTGCCGGAAAGAATCCGGCAGTATTTCCCCTACACTGGCACGTATGGGGGATCGTCGGCATTGTGTGGCACCTGTACGCCAATCTTCTGTTGCTGTTGCTATGCTCTAGCTCTGATACCAAATACCTAGGTAGCATGTTGGGGCAGCAGCGTTGTTGATGCAGCGTGCGGGTTTCCACGCTTGTTGCTTAAGACTGCTGCCCGCTCAGTCTGCTGCTCTAGAGTCGAAGTCTGGAAGCTCTGGGTTGGTTACTTTGAAACGCGCCCTAGTGTTAGTACCAAAAAGAAGCTAAAAACTGAAGGTGACTCATTAGGAATGAATAATGAACAACAATGGGAGACCCCTCCAAGTTCTAGCTCCCCCCCAAGCTCTGTTGAGCTTGTTACTCAGCTAACCAGCCAATCAGAAAATAGATCAGACCTATTTTCTGGCAGGCAGGGTTTTCTCGGTGAGCCCTGCCACACAGCCAATAGTCCAAAACCCAGGCGTCGTCCGTTTTTCCTGAAAACTGGACCATACCATAATACCAACGTTGCAAACGCAATCGTGTGGTTAGAAATAGCTGGAAAAATAGTAGCGAAGATTTATGGCTGCCCGAACTCAAGCAGTGCCTATGATGGTCCATGATACCAAACAGTGCCACTTAACATGAGACATGGATCCTAGGCAGAGCATGACGTTGCAGACGCAATGGAACAGTCAGATCCAGCGCTAGATGCATGCAGACATCATCTGCGGTGGCCATGACCGCCGGCGGCCCGACCGCCGAGGAGGCCTGCCGATGGAGATGAGCACGTCGCCGGAGGGAGGAGGCTCCAGCAAACTACGAGTAGGCCTCAGCATGTCTCGGCTCCACCAGATGACACTCCAGCAGCGTTGAGTATCGCCATCAGTCATTTGCATGCCGATGTATAGAAGCCGGGAGGACACAACAGAGCACAATTAGAGATGCACAAAAACCAACAAGCACCGCGTTATCCTATTCTTTTGGAGGTTAGTACCGATACCGGTACTGCTGCCACGGTATCAACAGTACCGTTCAGTAACCACAGTTGTCAAAGTATACCACGGTATATGGTAGTAATGCACATCACAGGAAGCGGTTCAAAACAGTGTACCGCAGGTATTAGTCCATACGTGCTGAAGAAAATGCACGAACCACCCTGTCGGCATGGGACAGGTTGGTCTGCGCGTATTTGTCGGCGCCAAACCCTATTTGGCTGACGCACATAAATGTCTCTCAAATAAGATAATGGACACAGAAGAGACAATGGATATGACGGGTCGGTGGAATGTGATGCGATCTTCGCTTTGCCGGTATTCTGATCATCTCTTTTTTTTTTGTAACAGGCAAATGTAAATTTCTCTCTTCTTGTAATGTAGACAACAAAGAACTGGGCATCAAGTGTTGTCGTCTCACGATTTATTTTTATCTCACGAATGAGAAATAGAGTCCAAAATGGAGTCTCAAGAAACTATTTTGGAATGAGAAATGGAGTCTGAAATGTGCATTTCACGAATGAGAAATGGAGTCTGAAATTGAGTAAGAGACCATTTCCGTTCACCAGTTGTTAAAATCACAACCAATCAAAGGCTCGAGAGAATTATCCCCCAGTCCTAAGGGCACACGTGAGAGAAACTCAGATTTTGAAAATATTCCAGACCCGTACTTGATCAACTTATTAGTGCAAGTGCTCCTTTAACGGCATGGAGAGGAGGGAGGGAGGGCTAGGGGGCGGTCCGCGATTTCTTTCTCCCAGCATATGCAAGGCAGACAGCTGTCCATCATCATGGGCACCCTCGTCCGTTTACAGACGCATTACAAGAAAACTAGTCATGTCCCCCCCAACGCCAACCTTGCGCAAACTCCGTAATCCACACAATCGACCTACTTTGTCGTACAAATGCCTTTTTCCAGTTTTGATCTATGGACAACAATAATTCATCCTTTGATGTCCTGTCCATCGCGTTTGCGTCCTTGCCGTAGTCTACCTTTCATGCTCGAGGGTCCAAACACACTCTCATCCGCAATGCTTCCTTGACTTAGTTCGAGCGTATTACCGTTACTTGTCAAAAATGTATTTGTTTCAATTTCCCACTACCGTGGTACTGTACTGCGGTATGGTATCGCGATACGGAAGAGGGGTACCCTGTTAGTTATGGTTGTGACACACGCAAGTGCCTTCTTGTCTCCACTCACACACACACGTCATCACTACAGGTGATTAAACTGGACTGAGGCTTTTTGGAGCAAGACTGTGACGCATCAAAGGATAGCATAGTGGTGGTGCCACCATCAAGCAGCTGAGTGGTGGCCACAGCACCAATGCCAATCCTGTGGCGAGCCTTAGTTCAGTGATGACTTTACATGCCAAAATGGGGGATACATTTTGTAGGTTTGCACGCTTGTGTTTTGGTCAGGCACTTACACACTTGCATGCTCCTAGAGTGGTGAACCGGGTTGCTGATCCCTTGAGACTACACATCCGGTTTATACCGGCGTGTGAGAAACCGCCTGGAGCTCGCTCGCTCTAGGGTCGGGTTCGATCTCTAGATGGCGTCCGGGCCCCACGTCAAGTGGCTCGCGTGGGTGGCCCGGTCAACCGGCACTTACCACTTCGCTCACCTGTTACTCATCAATCAGTCCCTCATTCAGTCTTTGTGTATGAAGTCGCCTTGCCCCCGATCCATGGTGTCACCTTTTCACTCGCCTGCTTACTTGCTTGCTTGCTTATCCAGCAGCCGAAGCTTCCTACTGGTATCAAAGCAGGAGGACTCCCTCCTCCTTGCGACAGTCCTGGACCTCGTCGGGCCACTTCTACGTTGTGGGTGATCCTGCACAAGCGACACACTTGAGACAGTAGCGGGTAGAGGCCACAGCATCGGCCACTGCCCCTTGCAGTCGTGCACACCTCACCTACAGTACACGTTGTGTGTTGCCCTCATGCACAGACCGGAACGTCTTTGCTGCCGTCCCCTCGCACTTCGTCGAGCTTCGGCCTCCGCATGAACGTTGGTGCTACCATGTAGTGGCACCGATTGTAGCTTCTGTCTCTCAAAGGCCACACGTGCACATTCTCCACAGAAGCACACCGCACCCGTGGTTCACGAGGAGTGTTGCTCTTGTGCACGGGATTGACAAAGCTCCGCCGCAGTCCTCATGCAACTCGCCGACCTTTGGCCTTAGCACGTAGATCAGTGCTACTACGTGGTGGCACCGACAGCCGTACTTGTCTTTTAGGAGCCGCGCGTGCACTCCTCACTGCAGCAAACTCTGCGCCTGTAACTAACGTGGTGCATTGCTTTCGCATGTGGGATTGGAACATCTCCACTGCCGTCCTCCTACTTCGTCGGCTGTGCTACGGCCGACGTCCCTACTGATCCGTACCAACTAAAGCAGCTGAAGCTCGCCCCCATGCACCTCCTAGCACCTCAGGCTGCCCTCCCGGCAGCCAAGCGCTCGGCGCACTGGCGTCTCCTCCCGTAACCGAGCCAATTCCCACATATCCCACGGCCGCACGTGAGCATGCCCGCATCGACAGAGATCTCGCGTACTACAAGGAGCGAGTAGAGAGGGGGGTATGGTCAAGGATTCATAGCAGCAGCCCGGGGTTACTACCCCGATGAGGACTACAACCCCGCCAACTAGTACGAGCGGGAAGACGCCAGGGTCTACGCTGCGTATTGTCATTTTGCCGCCGACAACTCCCCAACGGCGCAGAACGGGCCAACCACGGCATCACTGCGTGATCATCTACCTCTTCAATCACCAGTAAGCCCACCCGTTACCCATAGAACTTGCCAGCAACATTGACGTGCTGCTCCTCGCGTCTCAGCACCATCCCCTGCGGCGGCAGCACGTAGAGCACCTACGTCATGCCGCATCACATCCCCAGCAACATCGGCCGCAGATTCGACTTCTTCTCCATCTCCTGATATTCTGATTGCACTGCATGCAACACTCGTGTCTAGTGTTGCCGTTGCCTCCACTTTTGTAGCCACTACATGTGTAGCACTTGCACAAGCGAGCACGGCCGCCGGCACAGCCATTGAGACCTACACTACAGCTGCCAGTGACCAGGGGTCTCTGGCGGCTGCTGCCGTTAATGTGGTCACCTAGATTGCAGCCGCAGCAGACGCAGTCGCATGAGCAGTAGCTGTAGTGGCCACGGCACTCTCCAACGACATTGACTCCGTTCACACCTCCACTACACAGGCGTCAGCCCTTCCCTCTTCTTCCTCTTTGGCTACTCGCCACATATAGCTGTTGATTTCAACTGCTGCTGCCATCTCCACCTTGTCAGCAGCAGCGCTGACAAGAGTAGACTGTCTCATCGTCTTAGCATCAACTACTGTTGCAGTTGTTGCTTCCTCAGCTACATCTGCTCTCTCACCGTTGTTCTCACTGTAGCGCTGTGCTTGGTGAGCTTGGTCTTTTCCTCTCTTCTTGCCCTCTCCTTGTTAATGTGTTTGTTCGTCCAGGTTGTTGCCTTGCAACAAACTTTCAACGCACCTATCACCCATTTCCCATGCCCATTGGGGTGAGGGAAACTCTGCCGAAATTTTCCTTTTTCGACAGAGTCACGTCACTGGCAACATGCCAGTTGACGATGACCAATACGCGGCCTTGCAAGCTGAGCTGCAGCATGAGCGCACTGCCCTGTAGGCTGCACTCACTGCTTAGCGCGCTGCTGAGGAGAAGCTGGTGCTGAACAAGATGACCAAGAAACCTTTGTAGATCACATCGCTGATTTGGTCCTCAACTGCCTTCAGGCCACTTTGCGCAGCACACCATCTGTTGGCATTGCTGCTACATTCTCCACTTCACCCGCTTTTGCATCTGTCGTCACAGGCCCATCCTCTTCTGACCCTCTTGTTGGAACATGGAGATCTCCTCCACCCTTGAGCGGGGAGGTTACCATCGCAGCACGGTTGATCCAGTGCTCTTCTTGAGTGCCCCCATAGAGCCATTTGTGGCCATCCTGGTCTACGTCGATGATCTGCTCATTGCCTCACCCTGCCCTACCAGTGTCGAGTCAGTGAAGGACTTGCTGTAGTCTGTGTACAAGATGAAGACCCTAGGTCATGCACGGATGTTCTTGGGCATGGAGCTTGAGCATGACCGCCAGCGTCGTACTCTGCACGTGCACCAGGCTGCATACATCCGCACACTAGGGGAGTGTTTTGCCCCCCTGCTTGCTGACAACACCACCGCATCCACACCGATGACTCCAGCAGGCCAGCGCCTACTGGCGTCACTTGACTCAGCTCACCTAGGGGAGACTCTTGATGTCACCGACTACCTCAGTGTGGTCGGCTACCTCATGTACCTTGCCACCACCACTCGGGCGGACGTGGCCTTCTCGGTCAACTTCCTTGCCCAGTTCTCCCAATAGCCTCGCCAGAAACATCTTGAGGCAGCATTGCGTGTTGTCCCCTACGCGCTGTCCACTGCACGCGTGGGACTATGCTATTGTGCACAACTCTCCGTGGTGATAGACGGATACACAGACAGTGACTAGGCACATGACACGGATGCCCGTAGCCGCACTGGCTACATCTTTCTTGTCGGTGGGACTGCTGTCTCTTGGAAGAGTGGAAAACAGGGATGTGTTGCTCGAAGCTCTAGTGAGGCAAAGTGCGTGGTACTTGGTGCAGGTACGTGTGAGAGTGTGTGGCTGTCTCATCTATTGTAACAATTGTGTGTTCCCATCCGCTGCATCACTCTGCGCTGTGACAACCAAAGTGCAAAGGCAATCGCCGAGCACAATGGCATGCATCAATTTCACACAAAAGCACATTAACATTGAGCACCACTTTGTATGTGAGAGCATTGCTGCTGGAGAAGTTCAGGTTGTCTGGGTCGACAGTCGTCAGCAGCATGTAGACTTTCTCACCAAAGCCCTCAGCAGTGGCATATTCAAAGCTGTTGTGCATGCTGTTGGCCTGCTGCGCTCTCATGATGCCCCTGTCTGACATGATTCTTGTACGTCTCGTTGTTTTGTGACATGCTTCCCTTCTATGTGTATGTGGACTATTCGTCTGTGGGTCATGGGGGAGTGTTCGTTATGGTTGTGACACACGCAAGTGCCCTCTTGTCTCCACACACACACACATCATCACTGCAAGTGATTAAACTGGACTGAGGCTTTTTGGTGCAAGACTGTGACACATCAAAGGAGAGCACAGTGGTGATGCCACCATCAAGCAGCTTAGTGGTGGCCACAGCACCAACGACAATCCTGTGGCGAGCCTTAGTACAGTGATGACTCTACATGCCAAAATGGGGGATACAATTTGTAGAATTGCACGCTTGTNTTGTTTTGTGACATGCTTCCCTTCTATGTGTATGTGGACTATTCGTCTGTGGGTCATGGGGGAGTGTTCGTTATGGTTGTGACACACGCAAGTGCCCTCTTGTCTCCACACACACACACACACACACACACACACACACACACACACACACACACACACACACACACACACATCATCACTGCAAGTGATTAAACTGGACTAAGGCTTTTTGGTGCAAGAATGTGACACATCAAAGGAGAGCACAGTGGTGGTGCCACCATCAAGCAGCTGAGTGGTGGCCACAGCACCAACGCCAATCCTGTGGCGAGCCTTAGTACAGTGATGACTCTACATGCCAAAATGGGGGATACATTTTGTTAGGATTGCACGCTTGTGCTTTGGTTAGACGCTTACACACTTGCATGCTCCTAGAGTGGTGAGCCGGGTTGCTGATCCCTTGAGACCACACGTCCGGTTTTTACCGTCGTGTGAGAAACCGCCTGGAGCTTGCTCGCTCCAGGAGCGGGTTCGATCTCTGGGTGGCGTCCGGGACCCACGTCGAGTGGCTTGCATAGGTGGCCCGGTCAACCGGCACTTACCACTTCGCTCACCTGTTACTCATCAATCAGTCTCTCATTCACTCTTTGTGTAAGACGTTGCCTTGCCCCCGATCCATGGTGTCACCTTGTCACTCGCCTGCTTACTTGCTTACTTGCTTGCTTACCCTGCAGCCGCAGTTACCTACATACCCTGCCAAGTCAGTACTGATACCGTAGCGGTGCCGTAAAAAAAACCGTACCACGGTACAAAAACGCGGTAAACCGCGGTACCGATACTACCGGCATCAGCCCTGCATACCACCAATGCCGGGTGTACAGATAATCACCACTTGTTTCTTGTGACGTTTGGAAGCCACACAAACCAACACTTAGTTGTTTACGTGGTCTATGCAGTGAGCTCTCCCCACTGACTCGTTTAGGCTCAGCGGGGGTGACGGGGCCCGGTGCGACTAGCTTCCGACCCCCCTACATAAGCCCGCTAGGGGGCTCATTTGTAAACCTTCCTTGTTCTTTAACACATTTCAAACTTAACCAGATTTTGCCTTCGCTGTATGCCTCTCACACACAGAGCTCATGGCATTTTTTGCATGGACCTCCATGCCTTAATTAATTCAATTTGGGCAGCTGTGGCAATGTAGTGGCACCTTGCTAAGACCTTTTCCTGAATTTCTGGAATTTCAGGAGTTTTCTTGATGGACTGGCCATGGGCCCGATCTACAATTTTTCACATGTTCTGTCCATCAACTGATGCAAAAATTGGGTGTGTATGTTTCGTGTTCTGTGCTTGTGGGATTAGTGTTGAAGTTCGCTTGCCACTCACAACTCTATGCCCTCTTGCATCACGCACTCGTCACATGCTCATGTACAGATTAATGGGGAAGTGTTTGACGCGCCCTTCCTGGCTGAAGCCGTTGACGCCCTCAAGCTGCTGCTGCTGCTGGATCCAGGATTGCCTTCTGGCACAAAAACGTGACCATGACATGAATCTCATGATTTCCTATGAATCTCTGTGATGCAGCAGATGCTAGGGCTCGTACATTCTCACTGCCGTGCCCTGCATCATGTTATCTTGCTTTGCATGTGGAGGGGGAGATGTATCTTCCCGGGTGCTGATCCTTAGGGGGCCACCGTGCCGGTTTTTGATCGTGCATCGGTGAGTAGCCGTCCTCGGTTTATTCCGAGCGGTCGGGCTCGACCCCCGGGTGGCGGCACTTGCATACCCAAGTTGATGCTCGTGGTGAGTGAGTGCTCACCGGTACTAGTCTCGCTCGCTCCCCTCCTCTCGCTTGTCTTGGATTGAGTGCAAACTTTGCAAACAAGTTACCGCATCCATGGCGTGTCTCGCTCGTTGGTGCTTGTTGCAATCTCCTGCCTCACCACACATGGATTGGCTAGCTAAGGAACTTCCCAGCAACTACTGGTATCAGAGCTCGTGAGTCTCCTCTCTCACCGTTCTGCGGTCCTCGTCCTTGAAGCTTCCACGGCCATTGTCTCCCATGGTTGGCACATCATTGCAGCCGCTCTCGCGGCTGCTCCCGGTCTTCACTACTCGCCAGTTCGCAGCAGCTGTCTAAGCTGCTCCACTTCACCACCCTCAATCTCTCGAGACTGTTCGTTCATGTCCTGGGGCCTCGCGGGTTCTCTTCTATCCGCTCGCACGTGCACACGGCCTCTCGTTGCCAAGAGCTACTGGAATCTCTCCCAGCCCTCGCACTCCTCTCAGTCGCCCCACTGCTCTCTCCAGCCGCTCTCGGCTGTTCTCGCGGTCGTCCGTGGTTCTCGGGTGCACCTCCCACCTCCTCTTTGCTCTCGGCGAGCTCTTGCCTCACCCGGCTACTCTCGTGTGCCTCTCACGCTCTCTCCCCTCGCAGCTGTCAGCTTTTCTTCGCAGTCACTCTCGACTGCACACGGTTGCCCTCGGGTGTCCGTAACTTGCGGGTGTTCCTCTTACCCGGCAGTTTTCCTGTTCCCCGCAACGCTCGAGCGCTTATCATTCTCCCTTGCTATCGTAGCAGCTTGTGGAATCTCCTCTCTGCTCTCCCTAAGTGCTCTTCAGCTACTATTGCAGCCACAGCAGCCATCCTGGATTCACCACCGCCCGACGGGCCCCCGGACGAGGAGCTTGATTCTCCTTGCACTGCAGCATGCCACGCTGACCACGGATGGGAGGAACCTTGAGATTATGACCCTACCACGCCTCCAGACAATGACACACCACTCTGGTTTTGCATGCTTGACTCCTCTTACTAGAGAGAGGATCTGGAGAAGGAAGCAGTTACATGAGAGGAAGATATCAACCGACAGGTGTACACCGCGGACGATCTGCCACCGTCACCCCCTCGTCCTCCAACCATGCAACCCCCAACTAGCATCCCACCAATCACGTCTACATGTACCTCCAACGTTACCGCCAATCCGTCCCCCACTACCGCCACATCTACTGGACCGTCTCCAACACCGGAGGTACCAGGCGTCATCCCTGTGCTTCCAGAGTACACAGACTCCATCGGCCTCGCGGGGGCCATTCTTGACGCAGTAGCAGGAGCCGCAGCAACCTTTGCTGCCACTGCCCGTGCATGCAGGGCTCCCACTCAGACTGCGGTGGGTCGTGCAGCCAACGCCTACTCCCACGCAGCAGCTTCTCTCACGCTGCTTGCCGCAACCATAACAAACATCGCCATCCAAGTCATAGCAGCAGTAGCCTCTGTCGCCACCGCTGCCTCATACGCCGCTAACGCCACTGCAGCTACCGTTGGCTCCATCCGTTCCTACACCACAGGTGCTCCACATGAGCTGACTCCACACGTCACCACGGGGGTCCTCGTTGCATCTGCATCTGCGACAGTGACTGGAGCCACAGTCACCGGCCTTCTGTGCCTGATGGTGGCAGTCGCAGGGTGGGTGGCAGTGCTCTTCTCCTCAGCAGCAGCTGTGGTAGCTCATCTATTCACCCTGCTGCCCCGTCACTAGTTTGGTGAGACCATCCCTCACTCTACATTTCACACTTATCGCCTCCCCTCTCTTATCTGTGTTCGCATTTGTGCTCTAGTGTTTCTTGCCTTCTCACCATGCCTGTACCAGAAGACAATCTAGAGGCCCTTTAGGCCGCCCGTAGGGAGGCGCAGGCTGAACGTCAAAAGGCGGAGAATGAGCTACACCGTGAGCGGGAAGCACAGCAGGAGCTTGCCGCCATAGTGGCCGCGTTGGTTCTTGAGCGTCTCCGCTCTTTCCCAGCTTTTGCTTCCGTTCTCCCTATTGCTCAATAAAGGGTCTACAGACTCATCACCGCCACATGTTGGTGGCTTCGCCAACTCCTCCTCTCCTTCTCTCCCCGCTGCAACGGCCTCTGCTTGTGCTCTCCCACCAGCGAGGCAGAAAGATTTTGAGACGCCGTCCTCGCAATTCACTTCAGAACTCACCTTCACATCCTTGGAGACGTGCTTCAGTGCATGGGCTCAGGGTGAATTGCTGTGGGAATATTACTCGCCTGCCAAGCCGCCTTTTGTGCCTCAGCCAACAGAGGCTGCCCGTGCTGTGCGGGCCCTTATCAACGCTGGCCCTAACAATCTTCTAGATGACATCGGTACGTACAATGCGGACCCAACTCGAGGCATCAATGCAGACCCAGTGGGTGCCTATGCGCTGATCCGCCGCCGCAAAACTGTTACTGGGCATGTTGCTCAGAGCGCACTCACTGTCCAGTTCAACACATTGCAGATGCACGCTGACGAGACGATAGATGAGTACTGGGCGCGCAGCCTGCGCTTGCTGCGTGACCTTGGCAAGGCTGCACCCGGACCTCTCTCCGCATGTCTGTCCATTGTCGCTGGCCTCAACCCTGAGCTGGCTGACCAGTATCTCCATGTCTCCCAAGCAGAACTTGAGCGCCTTGCCTCTGCACCTGCCCCTACTGATTCCCCACCGGGGATTGGTCCCCTCTTTGATTTCACTGTTGCACGTCTCACTGCCTAGTGGAATGCTCTTCACAACAAACGCATGCATTGTGCCGCCATTGCAGCAGTCACTACCTCCTTACCCTCCACCTCTACAGTGGCATCATCCACTGCCTCCTCCTCTCAGGCGTCAGTCAACTCCACACAGTCTGCTGGGGGGGGCAGTGGCGGCAAGGGCTCTACCTCCTCTGTCAGTGACATCACCTGCTGGAACTGCGGCGCCGGCGGCCACTCCGCGCCCAAATGTCGTGCCCCTCACGACGATGCACGCCTTGCCTCCTCCATGCATGCACATTGGGCCCGAACCGGTGTCACCGGGTCACCTGCTGCTGCTACCGTGACAGACGCGTCCTCCTCATCCTCCTCATCTGCCTCGGCCCTGTCTACTACCCTCGCTCCTCTCCAACCAACACCACCTGCACCCAACCCCTGGGACTGGGTGCCACCACCGTCCGGCCCTCCATACTACGGGGCCCCCCTCCCCACTACTCCGTTCCTCACTGGGCTCGTGATGATGGCCACTACTCCGGCCGCTCATTTGATCGCTCCTCCAAGCGTTCCTCTGATCACCGAGACGAGGAGCGCACTCTTGAGCGTCGGCTGGCAGAACTTCTCCATCTTTACTCTCAGGGAGGTGAGAGTGTGAGGAGCCAATCTCGTGTGTCGTCCAGTGAGTCGGATCTTACCCTCCGTGGATCTGCCTCTGGTGGTGTGCAAGGGGAGTTGCCTGGTGATCGTGCCTGGATTGAATACTGGCAGTCTCATGCGTTCCCCTCACGTCTTGGTCATCCCTCTCCCTCCTCCCTCCATGGCACTGTTGCTGTCGGTTTGGTTCTTCCCTCAACTCGTGCCTCACCTGGCCTCTGGATCATTGATTCCGGGGCCACACATCACAAGACCTCTTGTCGTTCCTCCTTCGTATCCCTCGGGCCCGTTCAGTCTGTGCGTTCTGTACGAACAGGCTTCGGCCAGCTTCTCCCTGTTCAAGGTGTTGGTGTCGTCCGCTTTGTTGGCCCCCGGGACATTGTCTACCTCCCCGACGTCCTGTATGTCCCTGACCTTGAAGTTAGCCTCCTCTCTGTGACCACCCTTGATGATCAGGGCATGGACTTCTCGTCCAGCTGCGGCCTTGCCTCCATCTCTCTCCGCTCTTCAGGTCATGTCGTGTTGCGTGGTGTGCGTTGTGATCGCTTGTTCTGTGTGCCGCTCACTTTGCCCTCACATTCCGCTGCCTCCGCTTTTGTTCATGTCGCTCCTTTGCTGTCCCCTGATCATGATGATCTCCTGCATCGTCGCCTCTGTAACATTCACACTGCCACAATCCAGCGCCTTCTTCGCCTTCAGCCTGCACACGGCCTTGACCCTGCCACTTTCTCTCCTCCCTGCATGTCCACTTGCCTTGACTGTGCCAGTGGCAAAATGCACCGCTCACCATTCTCCACCTCTGAATCCACCACCTCGCACCCACTTGATCTGGTGCATGCCGTCATGGGCCCTTTGCCCCAGGAATTTCTTGGTGGCCTTGGCCGTTACGTGCTATGTCTCACTGATGACTACTCCTGCTACCGTTGGGTTTTTGCTTTGCGCCACAAGAGTGAGGTCACCGACGTCCTTGAGTCCTGGCTCCCATAGGCCGAACGCGCTTGTCTTTGGTCCTTGCGCGTGTTTCGCAGCGACCTTGGTGGTGAGTTCTATGGTCCCACATCTCGCTTTCTTGAGTCCCGTGGTGTCCGGCTTGAGTCCTCTGCCCCCTACACGCCACAACAAAATGGTGTGTCTGAACGCTGGAACCGCACTCTTGCTGACGGTGTCCGTTCTCTGCTCTCTGCCTCTGGTCAGTCTCCTCTCTTCGCGTTTGAAGCTATGTCCTACATGACTTGGGTCTGGAACCGCATCCTGCATGGGCCCCTTCCCCACATTGTCACTCCCTTTGAGCGGTGGACTGGCCAGCGTGCGGACCTCCGTCTTGCCCGTGTTTGGGGTTGTCTTACATCCGTCTGAATGCCCGCCGACCAACGTGACGGTAAACTGTCTCCTCATGGTCGCCTGTGCATTTTTCTTGGTGTCTCTCCCTTCTCCAAGGCGTGGTGCTTCTAGGATCCTTTGCGCTGCCGTGTCATTGAGTCTCGTGACACTCTCTTCTTTGAACACCCGTTTGAGCGCGACACTCCCTACTTTGGTGGGTCCCTTTCTCCGCCTCTTCGGGGTGGGGGTGGACCTCTGCCCTCTGGGCCTGCTCTTCTCCCCTCGGTGTGTCCCTCGGTCCCCTCTAACTCCTCCTCTGCAGAGTAGAGCTCTCCCTTGTCCACGTTCCCCTCATCGGCGTTATCACCCTCCACGGCTCCCGTGGCCTCATCCAGTCGTTCCTCTGGCTCCCCTACCGGCTCCCCTGGCGTCTCGTCCTCTTCTCCCACTCTTGGCCCCATCTCACCGCATCCTACTGTCGTCTCAGAGCCACCTCCTGACTCTTCCTCTCCGCCTGAGCCGACTCGCCCCGCTTCTCCCTCCTCTTCTACGCGTGTTCCATCCATTCCCCTTGTCTCACCCTACACGCGCGGTGGGCGCCTACGGGCTCTTCCCTCTCAGCCTCACCCTGTTGTCTTTGGTGACCCGGGTCTTCGTGCTCTTGGCCTCACCACCTCTGACCTGTCTGCAGCAGTGTCTGTCATACACCCCAGCACCGCACTTGGCTACTCTTTTGTTGAACAGGAGTTCCACTCAGTCGTGTCCTCTTCTGTAGCCGTGTATGTTGCCTCGTGATTTGCTGCCGCCGGCCTTTCTCCTCTTCCTCCCGAACCACAGACTGTGCAGCCAGCCCGTACTGCCTCTGACTCGCCGCTGTGGGAGCAGGCCATGAAGGCCGAACTCGATGCTCTGTCTGATCACGGCCTGTATGAGCTTGTTGACCTCCCACCGGGTCGCAAGGCAGTTGCTGCCAAGTGGGTGTACCGTCGTAAGCTGAACCTAGATAACACAGTTGAACAGTACAAGGCTCGTCTCACCGCCAAAGGGTTCTCTCAGATCCCTGGTGTCAACTTTGACGAGACCTTTGCCCCAGTCAGTCGCTACACCACAGCCAGGGCTCTTCTCAGCCTGGTCGCTCAACATGACTGGGAGCTTGAGCAGATGGACATCAACAATGCCTTTCTTCATGGCAGATTGGATGAAGAGATTTACATGGTACAGCCGCCCGGCTTCTCTGATGGCACCAACCGGGTTTGGCGCTTGCGCAAGGCCCTGTATGGCCTCAAACAGCCCCCGCGGTGTTGGAACCAAGAGATCACAGCCACCCTTGAAAAAGGGGGCTACAAACGGAGTGTCGTGGATCCGGCGCTCTTTCTCGGGCCCCCCACCAAACCACTTGTTGCCATTCTTGTGTACGTGGACGACCTTCTCATTGCCTCTCCCAATGTTGCGTCTGTGACTGCCGCCAAGTCTCTACTCCAAGCCGCATACAAGATGAAGGATCTCGGTCCAGCCTGTGTCTTTCTGGGAATGGAGTTGGAGCGGGACCGTGCACGTCGCGTCTTGCATGTGCATCAGGCTGCATATGTGCGTAGCCCGGGGGAGCGCTTCGCCCCACTCCTCATGTCTATTCCCACAGCGTCCACTCCCATGACTCCCGCTAGTCGGTCTCTCCTGAAGTCACTTGAGCTCTCAAAGCTGGGGGAGACGGTTGACGTGACCGACTACCTCCGTGTCATTGGCTCCCTGGTGTACCTCGCCACGACCACACGTGCGGATGTGGCTTTTGCTGTCAACTTTCTGTCTCAGTTCTCATAGTGCCCCCGCGAGCGCCACCTTGAGGCAGCGTTGCGAGTGGTGCGGGACGCCCTCTCCACCCCTCGTGTCGGACTGCACTTTCGTGCACAGCCCTCTGTCGTAGTGGACGGCTTCACAGACAGTGACTGGGCGCATGATTCTGATGCTCGCAGCTGTACAGGGTACATCTTTCTGGTTGGTGGCACTGCGGTCTCCTAGAAAAGTGGCAAGCAAGGGTGTGTGGCACGCAGTACTGCTGAGGCTGGGTATGTTGCTCTGGGTGCAGGCACTTGTGAAGCTGTCTGGCTGTGTCGTCTGCTGCAACAATTGCGTGTTCCCATCCGTTGTATCACTCTGCTCTGTGACAACCAATGCACAAAGGCCATTGCTGAAAACAGTGGCATGCATCACTCACGCACCAAACACATAAATGTGGAGCATCATTTTGTTCGTGAGTGCATTGCTGCTGGCATCGTTCAGGTCGCTTGGGTAGATACACGGTCGCAGAGAGCTGACTTTCTCACTAAGGCTCTCAGCCGAATTGTCTTCAAAAGTGTTGTTTCCTCTGTGGGTCTCATCAGTCCGCATGATCCAGGTTGATTGTCAGTGCTTCCTATCTCTCGCCTCTTGTAATCACCGCTTGTGATTTCCTTATGTGTGTGTGGGTTGCGTGTCTGCGGGTCATGGGGGAGTGTTGAAGTTTGCTGGCCACTCACAACTCTATGCCCTCCTGCCTCACACTCTTCACACACTCATGTACAGATTAAGTGACAATGGTCCCACCTGGGGAAGTGTTTGACGCGCCCTTCCTGGCTGAAGCCGTCGACGCCCTCAAGCTGTTGCTGCTGCTGGACCCAAGAGTGCCTTCTGGCACAAAAACGTGACCATGACATGACTCTCATGATTTCCTATGACTCTCTGTGATGCAGTAGATGCTAGGGCTCGTACATTCTCACTGCCGTGCCCTGCATCATGTTATCTTGCTTTGCATGTGGAGGGTGAGCTGTATCTTCCCGGGTGCTGATCCTTAGGGGGCCACCGTGCCGGTTTTTGACCGTGCATCGGTGAGTAGCCGCCCTCGGTTTATTCCGAGCGGTCGGGCTCGACCCCCGGGTGGCGGCACTTGCACACCCGATTTCGATGCTCGTGGTGAGTGAGTGCTCACCGGTACTAGTCTCGCTCGCTCCCCTCCTCTCTCTTGTCTTGGATTGAGTGCGAACTTTGCAAATAAGTTACCGCATCCATGGCGTGTCTTGCTCGTTGGTGCTTGTTGCCTTCTCCCGCCTCACCACACATGGATTGGCTAGCTAAGCAACTTCCCAGCAACTACAATTGGTTGGTGCTTCATTTGTACACACCCGAATTGGTTGCATTTGGTCAGTCTGAAGTCCAGCCAACCAGCCGTAGCTTGCAGCGTGACTCCGCAATAGTTTTGTGTGCTATGTGCCTATCCCAGAGCGTACGTCTTGGCCTCTCTCATCGTGTTTGTTGCTCCGGAGACATTGTTCTTATGTCTCCATCACCAAGCCCTTGTTCTTCCGTCGACTGTGCTTGACGACATGAGCGCTTTCTAGGACAGTATTGCCACCTCAACAATGTTAGTGTAGGAAGCTTCCATGCACTTACTCAGGGGGAGGGGCGAGGAGAGATGTGTGGAGGTAGCAGTGGCTCATGGCCACCATGGGAGGACAGATGTGCAAATGAAACGCTTTCGAAGCAAGTAGCGCACAGAAGCGATGTCCCAACAGCGCAATGGGTCCCTCTCTTGTACCACTTCTATCTCGCCTCATCGCTCCTCCTTCCAACCTTCCAGAACCTCTTTGTTTCAGCATCCCCAATGCCTGCCCGTCCCCGGACATTCCCCTTGCCGCCTCACTCTACACCCCTGAAAACGCATGAGGAAGCACCCGGGAACCCAGGTGCAGGGGCTCGTGGGCCAGCCACGCCTCCTCGAAACCAACCACCACACAGCCACCTTCCACACATCATCCTTCTCCGCGTCACACAACGACGCTCCACCCCTCGTGCTCCACGTGGCCGTACTGGACATCCAGCAGGCCACGGTACAGCCGGCCCGCTAGGCTGAAGGGAGCGTCGGGTGTGGGCGGCCGGTGCGCGACTCCCGGGGTGCGGCCAGTCCAGTAGGCGGTGGCATCGTCGTCGACGGGCACAGCGAGCTCACGGCCGTTGCGCAACACCAGCGCCTTCACCGGCTGCACGATGACCGCCGTGCCCGTGCCAAACACCTCCAGCAGCCTGCCCTCCTCGTGCGCCTCCTTCAGCTGCAGAGGTTTCCCAGCGATTTTCAGGAGAAGTCCAGGAGTATGGGGGCAAGTGGGGGTGGGGGGGGGAGGGGGAAGGGAACACAAGACGGGAGATGGCGGCGAGGGTGCTGCATCCAGTGGAGTGGGCAGCGGCACCCCAAGAGAGGCTGTGAATGCATGC
>SZWC01006336.1:108052-120659 GCA_023375785.1 Penium margaritaceum | reverse complement strand
AAAAAAACCAAAAACAAATGGGGGGGTTCCTTAGGATAGAGGGTGAGGGGAGTAGTGACATGGAGAGGATGATTGCATAGTGCTCTACGACACTGACGATACGAGGTGTCGTAGGCCGGGCGATGACGGTGGTTGACTGTAATGACGAAGATTGAAGCCTACCACACACTGTGGCTTTATTCTGAGCTGTCAACCGACTTGAGCCTGGTTTTTCAATTTGAAAAAAAAAACCAGAATTTTTGCCTACTTTATAAGTGTCATATACTGCTTACTCATGTTCTGCTGAGTGTACCCATTTTTATCCGGAATTTTTTGAACACTTTCACACCCTCATGGAGTAAGGCACGCCTTACTCACCAGTAAGGCGCGCCTTAATACGTAAGGCGCGCCTTAGGTATTAAAACTTAATACTCTCGTACCTCCAACACTGGCTCATCCTTGTGGATTAAGTCCCCTTGGTCTACTCTTGGTAGTCTACCTGGTGCATGCTTTGTAGGACAACTTCCTACAGCCTAGTGGGTGAAAGCACCGTCTCCCAAGCGAGAGATCCGGGGTTGAATCCCACCAGGACCAAAATGTTTTTTGTGACTAAAAAGGGCCAAAGAAGCTTCCTAGAAGTTTCTAAGGTCCAAGGTGGATCAAGCGCCACTTGGCGGTCACAGAGGGTGCCATGTCATCAAAGCTGATGACACTGTCTAGGGTAGCCTTGGGGGGAGGCCCCTCCAAGGAGCCACTAGGAGCACTGACGAGAGACTGTATAAGGCCTGTCATTTGCATGTGATTATATATCATCTCTTACTCTTGAGACTTGGGAGAAAACTAATCCCTTGTTGGCCACCAAGAAAGAGGGTAAAGAACAAGTGCAAGTGCACACTTTGGTGTGTAGCATTGCCAGTTGGGTGAGAGTTTGGAACACTCTCTGGCCACGATTGGGACAAGCTAAGTGAACCTTTCAGTGTGGAAACACCACTCCGTGGGTGATCTCTACCTTGGTTGAAATACCAAGGGCGGTCGGCGGTTTGCCTGTCGGCGCCGTTTACTCTAGACCGTGGCCAAGTGCGGAGTGACAAAGGGTTATGGGCCCACACTGATCGGGAAACTTGGTTCTTTGTACCACCGCTCAGTTCACGTGACAGGTACCTGCGCAGCAGACAAGACACCACTGCTCCATCTGCTTCATCGTCGGTCCACTTGGACCAAGGTACGCATTGTAAGAGACCAGACGAGGGTTGGACCCGTGGTCCACTTTTGCTCTCCACGGACAAGGAACGAGGATACGCTCTGCCATTGTTGGTATGACCCTCGAGTCCTAAGCGCGTTACGCTCTACCCTTGTGGGTACGACCCCGTGTCTGTGGGAGCACTTCCTCCACAATAGCTAAGAGACCATCGGCTGGAGGGGTATGCAACGGACTGCACCTTGAAAATCTGTAGCAGTCATCAGCCTCATCAGCCTACATCGGCCTCAACGAAGCAGAACAACAGAGACTAAGTGAGCATCCTTGACCACACCGTTACATGCCGGGGGGTCAAGAGATCGTTCCATTCACCTCACGGCCCGCCGAGTTGGGTGCGGCCAACGCCATCGCACGCTTCGATGGCAAAGCCTTCGGCACGTAGAAATGGCAGTTTGATGTGGTGATGCGCGTGCACGGGTATCTCAACATGCTGAAAGGGACGGAGGTAGCACCGGAGGACGAGGCAAGCGCAGAATACGCAGGGTGGCAAGAGCGGAATGACATCGCTCTCGCACTCCTCGTCACGTCCATAAGCCCCTCCCTAATCTCCCACATCGGGGGGTGTACGATGGCAGCTGAGGCTTACACCAAGCTGACGAACGTGTACCAGTCAACTTCCCTCGCCAATCGACTCTTCATCCTGCAGCGCCTCATCGGGCTGCGGGTGGGCGAGGGNGGCGAGGGGGAGTCCATCTCGGACTTCCTCCAGCAGTTCGAAGGACTGCTTCAAGAAGCCCGCGCCATGTCCTGGCAGCTCGACCAACAGATGCAGGCCATGATTCTCCTCATGGCCTTGCCGCCAAGCTGGAGCCCCATGATCACCACCTTGGGTGGTTGGGAGGAGTCGGAGTTCACGTACCCTTGTGTGTGTCTCCGAGTTTGTCCGGAACGAGGCCATCCGGCGCAACAACGACGTCATCAACAACGCCGCGTACGCGAGTGGCTCGGGAGGCACCTCCTCTCATGGCAACAGCAGAGGCAGTGGCGGCGGGAAGAGCGGCAAGAAGAAGGGCAAGTGCCACAATTGTGGCAAGGCGGGGCATTGGGCGCGGGAGTGTCGCGCACCAAAGAAGGAAGGAGGCGGTGGTGGGAGCAACAACATGAGTAAGAAGGTGGACTCAACGTCCACGAGCATGATGGCCGAGAGCAAGGCCCCTCCCAAGGGCTCTGCGCTGCTACGGCCGGGAGCCTTCGGGCTCGACAGTGGCACGGACTACCACACCTCTCGCGAGGCATGTGGCTTCTCGTCCCTCACACCGTCTGCGGCCAAGTTCCGATGCGCCAATGGCGGCATCGAGTACGCGGCTGGTGAGGGAGAGAAGGTCGTGCACACGCGGCTCAACGGAGCCGACAAGGCGTTGCGGCTGCAGAACGTCGTCTACATGCCAACTTTCGCCGTGAACCTCCTCTCCGTCTCGTGCATTACAAATCACGCGACGACGGTGGTGTTCACACAGAAGGAAGCCGTCATCCTCAAGAACGAGGACGTGACGATTACCTACGCTATGTCAGACCTTGTCGCCAAGGTGCCACGAACGGATGGGCTCTACGTTCTGCAGACAAAGAGCGCGGAAGGGCACGCTGGGGCGGCAGAGGCAGTAGCGGAAGCTGCACCATCGCCGAACGCCAAGACACCATCCATGCCGTCTGCTGTGGCGGCTAAAGACGCGGGAGCAGCAACTGCGAAGCTGTGGCACAGACGCCTTGGGCACGTGGTCGACAGCACCCTGCAGATCATGCAGGAGCAGAAGCTTGTACGCGGGCTAGAGGGGTGTGAGCTGAAGGGTGGATGCAACGCTGGGTGTGAGGCTTGCCTGCAAGGCAAGACAAAGCGAAAACGCTTCTCCAAAAATGGTCGCAGAGCAGAGGGCATACTCGACCTCGTCCATAGCGACGTGTGTGGCCCCATGCGCACCACGTCCAACGGCGGCTCCAAGTACCTCACCTTCATCGATGATAACTCTCGGAAGGTGTGGGTGTACTTCCTCAAAACGAAGGGAGAGGTGCTGGAGCGCCTGCAAGAGTTTGTCGCCATGGTCGAGCGACAAACCGGGCGGAAGGTCAAGGCCCTGCGGAGCGACAACGGTGGAGAGTATGAGGGGTGCAAGCCGTGGCTTCGGGCACACGGCATTGTCCACCAACCTACTACCCCCTACACACCGCAGAGCAACGGCGTGGCCGAGCGCATGAACCAGACCATTCTGGCCATGACGCAAACCATGCTGTTTGACTCAAAGCTCCCTCCTCGCTTCTGGGCGGAAGCAGCGCGCACAGCATGCTACCTCATCAACCTCATGCCTGCTGCAGCACTGCGCAGCAAGGGGATAGAAAAGGAGCAAAGTGCAGAACGCATGACGCCGCATGAGGCGTGGTTGGGAAAGAAGCCGGATGCCTCTCACCTAAAGGCATTCGGCTGCATGACTTGGGCCAAAGCCCAGGACGGGCAAGGAGCGGGGAAGTTGGATGCACGTGCGCGCAAGTGCTTGATGATCGGCTACGAGGTCGCGCACAAGGCGTACAGGCTGTGGGACCAGGCAGCAGGGAGAGTCATCACCTCCAGAGATGTGACCTTCCAGGAAGAGTCACATGGCAAGGGAGAACTGCTGGACCCAGAGAACTCTCCAAAACAGGGAGAGTGGATCGTGCTGCTGGATGCGGGTGACACGCCCCCGCCTCACTGGCGTGGGACGCCAGTGGCCATAGACAGCGAGGCTGCCAATTCAGGGAGAGCGTCCGCTCGGGCTGAAGCGGAGTTGACATCCGACACCGCGTCGGAGACATCCGAGGCCTCCTCGGAGGCCAGCGGCTCTTCCCTCTCAGCGACCCCTCCTGGGGAAGCACAGCAGCAGCAGCAGCACAAGCAGCCAGCACCAGCACTACTGCGGCGCAGTGAGCGCCAAGCAAAGCCTACGAAGCAATATGACGGAGGGAAGGCCGAGTGGACTGGCCTGAGCTGGTCGTGCCTTGCGCAGGGAGAGCCGGCTACCATCGCCGAGGCTCTCTCGCGGCCGGACGCCGCTAAGTGGAAGGAGGCAATGGAGAGCGAGCTCGCCTCCATCGAAGAGAACGGAACGTGGGAGCTGGTGGAAAGACCACCAAACGCACACGTGGTGGGCGTGAAGTGGGTCTTACGCATCAAACGCAAGCAAGACAACAGCATCCACAAGTACAAGGCAAGGATCGTCGCGAAGGGGTTCTCGCAGAGAGCAGGGTCTGAGTACGACGAGACCTACTCTCCTGTCGCGTCTTTCCCCTCCATCCACACCTTGCTGGCTGTGGCTGCGGCGTGCAACATGGAAATCCACCAGATGGACGTCAAGACCGCCTTCCTCTACGGGAAGCTTGACAAGGAGATACTAATGGAGGTGCCCGAGGGTGTCAAGGCAAAACCCGGGCAGGTGTGTCGCCTCATCAAGGCGCTCTACGGGCTGAAACAGGCCCCAAGGATCTGGTACAAGGAGATGGACAGCTTCATGGCTGGCCTTGGCTTCTCGCACTGCCACAACGACCCCAGNTTCCCCTCCATCCGCACCTTGCTGGCTGTGGCTGCGGCGCGCAACATGGAAATCCACCAGATGGACGTCAAGACCGCCTTCCTCTACGGGAAGCTTGACAAGGAGATACTAATGGAGGTGCCCGAGGGTGTCAAGGCAAAACCCGGGCAGGTGTGTCGCCTCATCAAGGCGCTCTACGGGCTGAAACAGGCCCCAAGGATCTGGTACAAGGAGATGGACAGCTTCATGGCTGGCCTTGGCTTCTCGCACTGCCACAACGACCCCAGCGTGTATGTGCGTGCGGATGACAAGGGGCTGTTGCTGGTAGCGCTGTACGTGGATGACGTGATTCTGGCCTCCACCTCCATGAAGGTCCTCGAGGCCCTCAAGGAGAAGCTTCATGGGCGGTTTCAGATGAAGGACATGGGCGAGCTCGCATACTACTTGCGTTGTGTGCCTTGTGAACGGCGGCGCTGTGTCGTGGGCCAGCCGCAAGCACGACTGTGTCCCCATCTCAACCGAAGAAGCTGAGTACGTGGCGCTGTCTGAGGTGTGCAAGGAGACGCAATGGCTACGCAGCTTGCTCGCTGAGATGCACGCACCACAGAAGGAGGCCACGGTCGTCCACGTCGACAACCAGAGCGCGATGGACATCGCGTTCAAGGACACCCTCTCCAGGCGGACCAAGCACATCTACATCCGCTATCACTACACGCGCGACCTCATCGCCAAGGGAGTGGTGGATCTGCAGTACATCGCGACCAAGCAGATGCTCGCGGACTTCCTGACAAAGCCGCTGGACAGTGACCCGCACATGGCAGGGGCACGGGGCATCAGGATGGTGCGCGCAGCAGACGAGGGCTGAACGGACGGCCTACTTCACACGTGGCCGACATCGCTCGGCCCATGGCCGCAGCAGGAATCTAGCCGTAGATGGACGCAGGTGCAAGGGAGACTTTGTTATGTTCTGTGTATGCCCCTAGTCCAATCAGCGGAAGATTTAGACTGGGTATGCACTGCGCTTGTAGCGCAAGTCCCCCAACGACATGCAAGAGAGGCTGAGAGAGACAAGGCATGTACTGCTCATCCTTGTGGATTAAGTCTCCTTGGTCTACTCTTGGTAGTCTACCTGGTGCATGCTTCGTAGGACAACTTCCTACAGCCTAGTGGGTGAAAGCACCGTCTCCCAAGCGAGAGGTCCGGGGTTGAATCCCACTAGGACCAAAAAAAATTTTGTGACTAAAAAGGGCCAAGGAAGCTTCCTAAAAGCTTCTAAGGTCCAAGGTGGATCAAGCGCCACTTGGCGGTCACAGAGGGTGCCATGTCATCAAAGCTGATGACACTGTCTAGGGTGGCCTTGGGGGGAGGCCCGTCCAAGGAGCCACTGGGAGCACTGACCAGAGACTATACAAAGGCCTGTCATTTGCATGTGATTATATATCATCTCTTACTCTTGAGACTTGGGAGAAAACTAATCCCTTGTTGACCACCAAGAAAGAGGGTAAAGAACAAGTGCAAGTGCACACTTTGGTGTGTAGCATTGCCAGTTGGGTGAGAGTTTGGAACACTCTCTGGCTACGGTTGGGACAAGCTAAGTGAACCTTTCAGTGTGGAAACACCACTCCGTGCGTGATCTCTACCTTGGTTGAAATACCAAGGGCGGTCGGCGGTTTGCCTGTCGGCGCCGTTTACTCTAGACCGTGGCCAAGTGCGGAGTGAAAGGGAGGGGGATGATAGAGGTGGAGGAGGGGAGAGGGGAGAGAGAGGGGGATGGGGGAGGGAGAGGGTGAGGGGGAGGGAGAAGGAGAGGAGGAGGGGGAGGGAGGACGAGGGGAAAGGAGAGGGGAAAGTTGAAGATGGAGAGGGAGAGGCAGCATGTGTGACTTTAATCACGCTGTTCTATGCTACACTTTCCCCGTCACCATGTGTTTTCTGCCTCCACAACGCATTCCATGTCACCACGCATTCTATGTGTTATGAGCATTCCATGTCACTGTCCATGTGGTCGACACATTCCATTGTGTCACACACATTCAATTGCGCAATCACGATGCATTGAGCATGCTCGATTTTAGCAAAACGAAAGACACAATGGTAAGTTACGGAAATCAAAAGCAAGCTAAACAAGGTCGAAATGCAGTGAAAACTAGAGTTGCCACTTTTCATATCGATATCCAAAACATCGTCGATATTGATATCGAAACTTCGATATGGATAACGATATCGATATCGGTCGATATCGATATCGTTATCGATATCGATAAGTATCCACATCGATATCAATCAATATCGACCGATATTGGTCGATATCCACCTCGATATTGGTCGATATCGACCGATATCGAGGTCGATATCGACCAATATCGGTCGATATTGATCGACATCGACCAGGTACCAAACGGTACCGGACCGATATCGACCATTTTTCGTAGTAAGAGTCAGTCCTGCTGTCCCTCCTCTCCATTCAGTCCTGAAAGCCATTTTGCAACTTCAGCAAGTTTTGCAACAAAGTACGAGTGTTCTGCAGCTTTCTCTCCTCACAGCATTTGAGAGCCATCGCGAAAAAAATACAAGTGCTGGGAGCAAACTTGAAGAGTTTTTTTTTTTTTGGATCAAACTAGTTTATAGAAATGGAAATCATGCAAGCCGCCCCTGCACCGGCACATCTACGGGGTATAAACAGTGACGCCGCCATCAACGGCACATGGACGGTGGGAATGAGACAGAAATAGAAAAGGGTGAACTAGGTACCGGCAAAGACCGGTTCAACAGAACACAGAGCGGATAACCCTAGGGCAAGTGGCAGCCCCACACCATGTAAAAGCGGAAGATCCTCTCCCTCCGGACGGTCATCCGCCGCCCCGCAACGCACGACACTGTAGAAACGGATGGCCGCGCACTGGCTGCGCACACCAGCGATGGAGACCCGCTGTGCCACGATAGCCACAGCATGCTGGGCCCAGCGCTCGAACACCTCTACACAGCACCGTCGTGGCCCACGTGCCAGGCAGATCCTGGCGAGACGGGCCAAGAAGGACCAGAAGTGGTCGCCCAAGCCGCCCAAGGTCTCCCATGCAAGAGGGCGCATGTGACGCCCTGGCCGTGCTGTCGGGCGATACCGCTCCACCTTGCCCCTCTCTGCTGCCTCAGCGGTCACGCCTGGCCCAGATGCCCTGTCCCCCTTGGGATCCACCGTAGTCACATCAAGAACCCAGGTCAAGCCTGACTCAGGGTCCGACAGCGTCAGGTCCGGACGGGGCTCACCCCCCGCCCCATCTGCCTGGCGGGGCACGCCCCCGCTCTCGATCGTAAATGAAAGGCGATGCTCGCGGAAGATGTCGGCAAGCTCATCCCCGATGGCGTTGTGAACGCGCTGGATGGCCCCGTCAATCCGTCGTCTCCTGGTCACTGCTCCTGGGTCCATACCATCAAGGCCAACCTGCTCCAGGTGGGGCAGGGGCAGGCCCAGCCACAGCTGGGCGTGGAGACGAAAGTCTGCCGGGGCCAGGTACGTCCAATCCTGTCGGCCTGGTGGGGTCGCCTGCAGCCAGAGGGCATTGCCCCTCGTCGTCGTCGCCGAGCAGCGCTGGTGGGCATAGCGCTCACAGCCGCGCCGGTGGGCGCATGCCTCTGGGCCCACCTCTGCGCACCCACAACGTCTCTGCGCCAGACGACCGCACGCCGCAATCCACCCCTCCCGCCGAAACGAGTACCACTGTCTGCACATCCGCTGGTACAGCCCCGGCTGTACGCCTTGCTGCAGCGCCTCCAAGGTAGGCCGGGTCGCAAACACCGGCCTGGGCAGCTCCTCCTCCACCAGGTCCCACCCAGGTGCCAAGTGCTGCAGCGCGCCATCCGATGGAAGGAAGGGAGTGAACTCGCTGGTGAGAGCCGGCAGAAGACTCCCTGTGGAGCAGGCATAGGCTAGCGGAGCCCGGTCTCTCGCCGCCAACAGACCGCCTCCCCCGGCGGCGAATGGCAGCTGCAGCTGCCATCGAGCCAGACGCTGCAGCTCGAAGGACACCGACCCAACCTCCTGGGCCTGTGTAATCTATAGGAGGCGTAAAACTGCCTCCCAAATGGCCTGGTCGAAGCGATGCAGAATCTCTAGCCAATGCTCCTCGGGCGGGAGCGCCCGCACGCAAAAGTCCACCCGGGGGATGATGCACAGTCCGAGCAAGATCATAGCCGCCTGCACCTCCTCAATCCGGCACACTTGCGGCAGACCTTGCAGCTGCTCCTGTAGCCATCCCTTTGCCCACGCTGCCCGGAAAGCCGCGTCGCCCACCGGGCACCCCAGCAGCACCATACCGTCCCGTCGACACGGAAGCCCAGAGAGCACCTGGGGCACCTCCGCCTCCGTCCGACGCAATAGGAGGCACTTCCGTGGCTGGATGTGTAGGCCACGTAGTGCCGCTACCGCAACCATGGAGGAGAAGGCTGTCACCAGGGGCTGTGGGGGGCAGTCACCGTCGCATCGTCCTGATAGGCCCCCACGTGGCCTCGATGCTCCCCTCGAGCCAGCGTCAGCACCTGGGAACCTGCCTCGAGCACTGGTGCCAGAGCAAGGTCGAACAAAGCAGGGCCCAGGGGATCACCCTGGCGTACACCTCGGGCACTCTCTAGCACTGCCGGTGCGCTGACACCGAAGAAGAGCAGCTGCGTCGGGGTGGTGCAGAATTGTCGACGGAACGGGATCCACATGCCAAGACCCCGATCTCTCACCGCCTCAAACACCGCTGCCTGCTCCACCTCGTTAAAGGCGTTGCGGACGTTGAGTCGAAGCAGCCAAAAGTCAGGGTTGGCCGAGAGGATGGCACGCACCCCACGAACCAGCACCCCCGCCCCCTCCGATACTCCTACGCCGAACTGGTGAGGCCGAAGTGCGCGGTGCAAGCGGTTCCTGTCCCGTAGGAGTCGGCCAGCGAGCCGGACCCACACCTCACCAACCGCCAACGGCCGGACCCCTTCCGCCTCTGTAGCTCCCTTCAAGATAGGGATGAGTCTGCTCCGACCCATGCACGTCGCCGCCTCTGCTGGCAGGGCCCCATCTAGCATAGCTCGTATGACCCCTCCCACGCCCTCCATGCACGCCGGTGAGTCCAAGGCCAGGTCACGGAGCAGGCCCATAGTGAGACCAAGGGGACCTGCCGCCGAACCTCGAGGCGCATCCCGCAGCGCCTCCTCTATCATCTCCTCCGTCACTCCAGCCGCTCCACCCCCTGGTGTCGTGAAGGAGTGGACCCACGCAGGGATGGGCAACGTGGCGGGTGGATGTCGCTCTCTGAGAGCAGCCAAAGTCGTGGTCGTACCTGCTGCTGGTGGACGCCCCTCAAACTGCTGCATCGCCCTCGATAATGCCCCAGCGTGCACCATACTGGCCGCGCACTCGCGAGCTCTCGCCCCCTCCTCACCCTGCTCTGCCGCAGCCTGTCGCGTGAATGGACGGGCTGCCACCCAAGCTCGCTGGGCGGGGCGCACTGAGGCACAGGCCTCATCCAAAAGCTCGGCCCAATCACCTGCCTCGAAACGGGCGCAGCGCTCGAGGATGACGCTGTCGACGGAGCGAAGGTCAGGGTAGGCCTGGCTGCGGGAGCTAGTCTGTCGACCGCGCCAGAGCGGTCTGTGTGGGGCTGATGAAAAGGCAAGGTCCCCCTGCTGCTCCTCGAAGGAGGGTACTCGACATAGCAGCACCTGGAAGTGGAGGAGGAGCATCCACCTACTGCAGAGGTTCCCGGGCTGAAGGTCTGGCTGAAGAACCCAGGAGCAACAGCGCTGGAGGAGATGACCTACCCGGCGGCGGGCCTCTCCGTAGAGGCGTGCCAGCACCGATGGAGCCTGCGCCATCCTCTCAAACCTGCCCCCCTCCATCTGTATCGCACCCCCCAGCCGCTCCCATGTGAAGCCCTCTAAAGCCTCCCATGCGGTGGTGATGTCTGGCGTCAAGAGTGCTGGTCTCTCTTCCTGGGGCGGCAGGAGGCCCTGCACCCCCTGTAGCACTAGCTCCTGTGTCACCAAGAGATCCTCCCCTCTGAGTGAGACCACCAGCTCTGGCACACCCTGACACTGTTTACGGCCTGGTGCTGATAGAAACTGACCCATCTTGGAGAGGAAATCTGCCACAGTGTTGAGTTCCCGACCCACCCAGTGCCACTGGATCACCCCAAGGCCCCGGGCGGCGGCCCGAGCCTCATCCCGTCGACGCCGGAGTCGCTCTAGCGTGACCCGGGCAGTGCCCTGCATCTGGGTAATGACAAGTCGGGAGTCCCCCACGACAACCAGACCCTGGAGATCCCGCTTGCGAGCCAAGGCCAGGCCTGCTGTCAAGGCAGCGTACTCAACGTCGTTGTTGGTTGCTTCTCCTTCCAACCTAAGCCAGGTGGAGGAGAGAGGCACACCCTGCGGGTCAAAGAGGACCGCTCCCGCACCCCCAACTCGCTCTCCGGACACCTCCGCCGCCCCGTCAAAGAAGAGCCAGTGGGAGAGGTGGGGTGGAGTAGGGGCAGGGGGACCGAGGAGTAGGGGAACATAAGGGATAGGGCACGGTGGGAGGAATAACGGGCGAGGTGACGCGAGAAGGAGGGCTGGGGAGCACGGGGAGAGGAGGGGCATGTCTATGGCATCATGGTCGGGCACCAGGGCGACCACAGCCACGGCTCCGGTGTCCGGGAGTGGCGGTGGGTGCCAGCGCGTGCGGACGTACTGCTGGGACACCGGCTGTGGGACGGAAAGAGGGAAGAGGGAAGGGAGGGTGGGGGGGGAGGGGGTAAGGGGGGCCGGGGAGGAGGAGGGGGGAGGTGGAGGGGGGGGAGGCGGTGGAGAGGCTAAAGGGGGTGGGCTGTCAACGGCTGCCTGTGTAACTGGCTGGGTGTCCAACTGCTACACCTGATGCTGTCCCTGTCGCTGCTGCTGCTGCCCCTGATGCTGCTGCTGCTGCTCCAGGTGCTGCCCCTGCTGCTCCTGCAGCTGCTGCCCATGCCAAGGCAAGGCCGACTGCAGCCCATGCTGCCTATCCTGCTGCTGCTGCTCCTGCCACTGCTGCTGCTTCAGCTGCTGCTCCTGCAGCTGCTCCCGCTGCTGCTCCTGCTGCTGCTCCCGCTGCTGCTCCTGCTGCTGCTCCTGCTGCTGCTCCTGCTGCTGCCCCTGCTGCTGCTCCTGGTGCTGCTGCTGCCCGTGCCAGGGCAGAGCCAGCAGCTGTGGCGCCGTCGACCCAATCAAGGGTAGGCAAGCGGCCCCGGGCCGGCCGCCTGCCCCCTCTCCCCCCCCGAGAACTGCTCCTCCCATGCGGGGAGGGTATCGAGCGTCCGGAGCGGATCAAAACGCCTTGTCCAGCCTGGGGGGAGGTCCGTAGGGTGGGCTCCCCGAGGCTGGCCAGTCAGGAAGAACGGCCGCTCCTCATGCCGCTACTGTGGCCGATGATGTGTCTGTTGCTGCCGCTGCCACTGTCGCTGGTGCTCAAGCTGATGCGGCCACTGCTGCTGTCGCTGACGCTGGGTCTGCTGCTGGGCCCGTGGGGGGACCTAGCCTACCTGCTGCCACTGCTGCTGCCGCTGTCCCAGGGGTGGAGGTGACCCCTGCTGCTGCTGGTGCTGCTGCTGTGAAAGGACGCCGTGGTGTGGTGGGGGGCTCCGTCTAGGGGGTAGACGATGACTCAGCTCCTCCAGGTCATGGCCCAGACAATCGCCTAGACGGAACGCGAGCCGCCGCTCCTTCGGGCGGAGCCATGCCCGCCCGGTGAGGAGTTGTAGCTTCGCGTGCTGGGCGGCGAAACCGCGCAGCTCCCAACGGACCTGGCCACCTCGCCCCCCAGCTCCTCCCGTCTGGGGGGTAAGGGGGGGGGGGCGGGCACCTGCGCCACCCGTGCTCCTAGGGGGGG
>SZWC01006336.1:38691-67410 GCA_023375785.1 Penium margaritaceum | reverse complement strand
CTGTCCTAAAACCGGCCCAAAACCACTGTTTTGGCCGTAACTCTGCGCACACATGTCAGAATCCTACGCCGTCTGAACCTAGACGTGCAGAATCAAAAGACGCACGCAACGACTGGTCACATGCATGCATCCATCGACTGACAGTGAGTGTGTAATGCAAAAACATACAAATGGGCCTCATGCCCAGTCCGCCGAAAAGCGCCTGCAAGACGTAGAAGTCACAGCAAGGAGTCCCGGTGACATCTGGGGCTCTGGAACAGTGGTCGGTCAGCTCCAGACGGGTAGTCCGCCGCCTTTCGTCACGCCGGTGTCACCAGGGCCGCCTGCCTCAGGGATCTGCACGAGTATGGACACGGCCGAGTGGTCATAGTAAACTGTACAGGAACTGCACAAAGCACAACACTTAGACCTATTTTCTTGCAGGTAGAGTTTTCTTGGTGAGCCCTGCCAGACGGCCGACAGCTCAGAACCCGGGTGTCGGCTGTTTTGCCTGAAAACTGAACCATACCTTAATACCAACGCTGCAAACGCAGTCCTGTGGTCAGAAACAACTAGAAAAATAGCAGCAAAGAGTTATGGCTGTTTGAACCCAGGTAGTGCATACCGCACTGCCTTTTGTATTCGCCTATTTTCTACAATGAAATTAAGTGAAAGTTACATCGAATATAATTTTGGGTGTGGTAATTTCTATACTAATTCCTCCATGGGCATTTCATTTATTTTTATGGTGATTAATGGTCGAACTGCCTGTTCAGAACCCAAGTCTGTACCTCTAACTTCGTTTGAACTTGAAGTTCGAGCCGTGGAAGGAACGACGTGCACTTTCCACGCTTCACACCTCGTTGGGGTCCGACTGCGAGCATCGGACAGCGATCCGATGCTTGCAGTCTGCCACCGCTTGCACAGAGCCCTTGAAGAACTGCGCAGGACGACGTGGATTCTTCCACCACATGCGCCCTCGAATCCCAGAGGCCAGGCATGAGCCCGTCCGCGGAACAATATGTACCAAAGCGTGGACTTCATAATATTGAGAGTGTTTTGTCCAAAGATCTACAATTATTTTAGTGCCCGAGTGGACGAAGCAAAATAATTCTTGTAAGAGAATGGAAGAGACACTCCGGTATGACGGTCCATGATGCCAAACAGTGCCACGCAACATCAGACATGGACCCTAGGCTGAGCATGACGCTGCGGACGCAATGGTACACTCAGATTCAATGCCTGATGCATGTAGATAGCATCTACGGTGGCTGTAACCGCCGGCAGCCCGGTCGCCGAGGAGGCCTGCTGATGGAGTTGAGCATGTTGCCGTAGGGAGGAGGCTCCAGCAAACTGCGTGTATGCCTCAACGTACGTCGACTCCACTGGACGACACTCCAACAACGTCGAGTCTCGCTGTCAGTCATCTACACGCTGATCTACACAAGCCGGGAGGACACAACAGAGCACAATGAGAGATGCAAAAAAAGTAACACTCCCCCATGACTCACAGGCGCAGTGCACATGGGCGGGTAGCACCACACTCAACAAACAAACTCTCCGAGGGCACACACAGATGCAAGCCACAACAAAGAGTACAACACACGGATGCATGCCAACTGAAATCACAGCTTTCTTGAACAAGTTGCGCTTTAGCGCCTTGGTCAAGAAGTCAGCAAGCTGTCGTGCTGTCTCAACCCACACAATGCTGACGCTGCCGTCATGCAACAACGACCGCACATAGTGATACTCATTAATGATCTGCTTTGTGTATGTACGATGCACGCCGTCACTGTCGGTGATGGCAATGGCACTCTCATTGTCACAATGTGACGTGATGGATGCGACGGATAGACGCAACTCGGACAACAGACGACTCAGCCACACGCTCTCACAAACACCTAAACCAAGGGCCACGTACTCTGCCTCGGCTGTGCTACATGCAATGCACCCCTACTTTCCACTACACCAGGACACAACCGTGCCGCCTATCAGGAAGATCCAGCCTGTGTGACTCTTACCATCCCGACTGCCAGCCCAATATCTGTTGGTGTAACACACCGCGACAACAGACGGCTAGCAGCGGAACATAAGACCTCACTAATGAGTCGAAACGACATAGCGTAGTACTCGAATCGCGGCCTCGAAGTGGAGGTGACGTGGCTCCTTAGGGAACTGAGCCTAGAGGTTGACGGCGAACGCAATGTCTGGACGTGTCGTCATCGCCAGAAACATCAGTGACCCGATGACTCGCAGATACGTGGTCACGTCAGCTGGCTCTCGCACAATGGTTGGGTCAGGACTCTTTAGCTCCACCTGGCCATCAGGTGACATGGGTGAAGACGCGCTTGGCACGAGGGGCAATTCCTTGGCGAAACTAGTGGACATACTGTGTACATAGGCGGCTTGATGGAAGTGCAGGATGGCCTGGGAGTGATCACGCTCGAGCTCCATGCCCAGGAAGACTCAGGTAGACCCAGGATCCTTCATCTTGTAGGCGATGTGCAGGAGGTCCTTGACACGCTCGATGGCAGCTATGTCTTGCGACGCAATGAGGAGGTCGTCGACGTAGACCAGTATAGTGGTGAAGGTCTGGCCTTGCTGGCTAACGAACAGTGTGGGGTTAGCGGTTTTGCGTAGGAGGCCGCTACGGAGGAGCGTGTTGTTGATCTCCTGGTTCGAGCACTGAGGCAACTGCTTGAGACCATAGAAGGCCTTCCGCAGTCGCCAGAATCTCCCAGTGCCCTCGTCGAAGCCTGGGGGTTGCACCGTGTAGAGCTCCTCGTCTTCCAGCAATCCATGGAGGAAAGCATTTCTCACATCTGTCTAGTGTAGCTCCCACCAGTGCTGGGCAACCAAGCTGAAGAGCGCCCGACTGGTGGAGAATCGACCAACTGGGGCAAAGATCTGGTTGTAATCAACCCTAGGAGCCTGAGCAAACCCCTTGGCTGTGAGACGGGCCTTGTACTTGTCCAAGGACCCGTCCGGCTTCCATTTGCGCCCGAAGACCCACTTGGCACCAATTGCCTTCCAACGTGGAGGGAGATCGACGAGGTCATACACATGGTGCTGCCGGATAGCAGCGAGCTCGTCAGTGCAGGCAACATCCCAGTGTGTGGCCTCAGGAGAGGCTTGAGCCCCCCGTAGGGTGGCTTGGTCTTCTTGGCGTGCTGTGGAGCGGACTACGAGAGCGTGTGCATCTTGAGCTCCAGGTGGGATTTGCGTGAGTGCAGCCATGACAGAATGCCAATGTTCGTGATGGAGCATGACATAGCCCAGAGCGGAGCCTGGGTGGAGGCCTGCAATGATAGCTGACGTGGTCAAGCTGAGGGCCTTGGTGCCGGGGTCCCCACTCATGACTGTAGGAGTGGAAGAGACACGAGGAGTGACAGGGGACTGAGGCGCCACAGGGTACGTCACAACAGTCTGAGCGCTCACCGACGGCCTGGGTCAGAGGCTACCGCCTGGGCCACGCATGCAGCATAGTGGAGCAGGAGATGGCAATGAGTCCGACGGGGCTGCTAGCGTGGAGGGACGAGCGGAAGTGACGGGGACAACAAGCCCGGAGGGGCCAGCGGGTGGGACTGGGGCAGCAGGCCTGGAGGGGCCAATGGGCACGATTGGGGCTGCTGACCCGGAGGGATTAGCCGACACGACAGGGGCTGCTGGCCCGGAGGGTCGAGTGGATGTGACTGGGGCTGCCAGCACGGAGGGAATAGAGGACGCGATTGGGGCTAGTGGCCCAGAGGGGCCAGCAGACGCGACTGGGGCTGCCGGCCCCGAGGGGTCAGCGAACGCGACTGGGGCTGGCGGCCCGGAGGGGTCAGCAAACACAACCAGAAAGCCGGCCCAGAGGGGTTAGCGGACGCGATTGGGGCTGCCGGCCTGGAGGGGTCAGTGGACGTGACCGGGGCTACCGGCCCGGAGGGGTCAACGGACGCGACCGGGGCTGCCGGCCCGGAGGGGCCAGGTGATGTGCCTCACGGAAGCGGCAGTACGGAGGATGAACTCACCACTCCCCCACGCGATGGGAGGGACACATACGAGTCGGAGCGGAGGAGATCACGGGGAAAGAGCTCCTCACAGAAGAGGGCATTGCGTGACTCGACGAGTGTAGTGGCAGGAGGGATCCCAGAATCGCCAGGCCTTGGACTAACGAGAGACGCCGAGAAAGGTGCAAGGACTTGCACGGGGGGCGAGCTTGCTGCCCTGTTACGGGGCAGGCAGGCACACAATGGCTACGCAGCCCCAGACGTGAGCCGGGCGGAGATCAGCCCGCTGACCACACCAGTGCTGGTACGGCGTGGACTGGCGGGGAAGGGGTCCGTGGGGAATCCGGTTCCAGACCCACGTCATGTAGGCCATGGCTTCAAAATAGAAGCAATCAAAGAGGTCAGATTCAACACGGATGGTGCAAAGAACATCGGCCATAGTGCGATTCCACTGCTCAGAGACGCCGTTCTGAGCCGGCGTGTAAGGCACTGACGTCTCATGGTAGATACCACGGGAGGCGAGAAGTTCCGTGGTCTTGCCCATGTATTCACCGTCACGATCAAAGTGAAAGTGGCGTAGAGATTGACCACATTCACGCTACGCAAGGACAAGCCAGTCCCAAATGGCGGGAGCGACATCGCTGTTCTGTTGAAGGCGGAAGACCCAGCGATAGCCAGAGTAGTCGTCAGTGAGGGTGAGGACATAGCGTCCGTGCTCACCGACGGACTCGGTAAGGAGAGGACCCATGATATCGGAATGGACCAGGTCTAGAGGGACGGATGCGCAAGAGAAGGACTGAGGGTATGTGGACCAGTGCATCTTGCCTTGAGCACAATCAATGCACTCCGTGGGGCATGGCAGAGGGAAAGTATTTGGGTCAAGGTCTTTGGCAGGCTGGGTGCGGAGCATGCTATCCACAGCAGCAGATTGAACATGGCAAAGGCGGCGGTGCAAGAGACGTGTGTGCTACGGAGAAAGTGTGCCGGTGACAAACACGTGGCCTGTGGTGGCGGATGGAGAGGGGACGTAAGGAGAGGAGGACGGACGAGGCACGTGCCACAGGTGGCCACTAGAGGTGGCGTGCAGAACGACAATACCGGACGGATGCAATGACATAGTGCCAACATCACGCGAGTGTAGAATGTCCATGCTTACGCGCTCAAGGGGAGTAACGGAAAGGAAGCTGAGCTCAAGACCAGGGACAAAGAGGACATCGGTCACGAAGACATCGCCGACAGGATCCCGAAAGCAAATGACGTCGACGCCGCGGACCGGTAACACCTGCTCGGAGCCCGTCCGGATGCTGGACACATCGCCAACAGCACCAAGCATAGTGAAGGCCTCGTGAGAGGCCATCATGTGATGCGTGGCCCCGAAGTCGATAATCCAGGTCCTGTCAATGTCTTGGATCGGAGTCGCCTGATTGCAAACAATCAAGTGGCAGCAAGCAAGAGATGCACACGCGGTGGAGGGAGGCACAAACCAAGATTGCCAATCATCAAGGCATGCGACGTCATCATGGGAGGGGGTAGAGGGGGGCACTGGAGACGACAAGATGGACGAGGAGGTGGGACACAACCACAGCTCAGTTTCAGTCATGCGGGGGAGAGGAGACGAGTAGGAGATAACGCAACTCGCATTTCTTTGGGGGGGAGGACAAGGCAGGCCGAGTGCGATGAACTGCTCCAGCTGACACTCACGAGTAGACGGTCTGTGATTGTAGACGGAGTGCGGAATGACAGCGCCGGAGCCCGGATTGGAGAAGGACTACACCGGTGATGGGAACGGAGGAGCCAACGGTTGTGGATGCTGTTGCTACGTAGCTAGCCTCGGCAGGACCGGTGCATCTGTCGGAGTGGCACTGCTAAATAAAGTCGAGGCATCAGGGCCGGCGACTGCTACAGCAATAGAGGCGAGACGGCACGCACGCTGGCAACGCCTAGTGGTAATGACACGTGCCTCGTCCGTCGGTAGCGAGCAGGTGTACCACCAGTGCCCTGGCTGGCCACAGTTGTGGCAGACCGAGCCACCACCACTAGACCCAGTCGGCTGCTGTTGCTGCTGCTGTTGCTACTGAGGGCCCTTGCTCTTCTTGCCCCTGCGCTTCTTCTTCACCGACAACGACGATGAGGAGCTGGTGGATGCAGCTACTATGGGGGAAGAGATGGCCAAGGAGGCAACTCCAGGGTATACGAGGGCCTCTGTGCGTAGGATGCGAAACTCCAGATGAGCTTCCCCAATCTTGAGGAAGAGCTCATATGGGCAGGGCATGAGGGTGCCCTGTGGCGCCATGGTGGAAAGGACGTCCTAGGAGTAGTGAACGAAGACGTTGGCGTATGCGTGGGTGGCACCACGCTTGATGGTAAGAAACGCGGCTAGAGGGGGTCAAGCAGAGGTGCTGAGGCAACAGAGGATGTCCTCATCCCGTTGCCAGTAGGAGGTGACCGTCTCGGTCTCCCCCATGTGCAAGGAGTTGAACTCCTGCAATAGGCGGCTGATCTCAACCTCGCTCCATAGGCGATGGGGACGGGTGAGGATGTGTCATGCGGCCGCAGGTTTTGGTGTTGCACCGGAGGTGAAGTCCCCGAGGTAGGGCTCTAAGGCTAGGCGTGAAGCCGGAGGAGCAACTGGAATGAGGGCACGCATGGCGCGACCAGTATCACACATCTGGTTGGCCTGGGTGGAGTTGTACGAAAGGGTGTAGTACGCCCACAAGCCCTTACTCTGCGCCTAGATTCGGAAACTGAGTTCCGAGCTCAGGAACTGTTTGCATGCCGTTCGCCTGCCCGAAGCGGCAGGGGCGGGATCTCAAAGTCCTATGGCTTGCAACCGGTACCCAAAGTGGGGCCAAGGACGGAGGTCACTGTTTGTCGCTAGCTCTGAGTGTGTTGTTGTGCCAAGTAATGCGTGGCAGCACACACAGCAGGACTGGCATGCCGAGGTGGAAGAAAGGGGGGCAGGGCACCGGTGTGAGGTTGTGATGCCAATGGCTGCAATGCTGCAAGTTGTTGCGTTAGTGCGGCAAGCTGCTGTTAAATGGCAGCCAGGGGGTCGGCGGTGCAAGCGACGAAGCTTGTGGACTACTATTGTTGCTGCTATTACAACTACTGCTGTTGCTGTTGCAACTGCTGCAGCTTCTGCAGGAAAGGAGGGTTGGGGGTCCCCCCAACAGAGGACCTCTCCCCATTAGGGCCGTTAGCCATAGTGGGATATGTTACCTCCCTTTTTTTCTCTTGTATGCGACTCGTGTTAGCAGTGATGTCATCCTAGAATGGCTGACATCAGCAACCGCTACTTTGTCTCTCTAGAGTTGATTTTGTAGAGGTGTTTCCCACCTTTTCTTTTTTTTGCTGATGCCGTCAGGAGTGACGTTAGCTGAGGGCTGCTGATGTTAGTATTGGCTGTTGCTGAAGTCGCAGCTGTGGCAACTGCAGGGCAGCTAATGTTGTAGCTGCAGTTTCCGCTGCTGCCACTACTGATGCTATCGCTATTGGTGACCTGCTATTGTAGCATGTGTTGCAGCTGTAGCTGTTGTTACGGTCGTTGGTACAGCAACGACTCTTGTACCTACTACAGTTGCTGCTACTGTGGCTGCTACTGCTGCTGCAGCTACTGTTGTGGCTGATGTTGTAGCAGGAGTTGCTGCTTCTGCTACTGCTATGGCTGCTGCTGTTGCTACCGCTGCTGCTACTGCTGCTGCTCTTAAGATGATGCGTGCTGCTGGCTATTATAGCAGGGAAGAGGATTCGTTTTCCTGTTTTTTTTCTCTTTCTTCTTTGCTCGCCGCAACGGGCTCACTGCTTGTTGTGATCAGAGAGTTGCAGGCAGTGAGCTTGCTACTCGCTACTAGTAGCTCACTCCTTACCGCGAGCAGTGAGCTTGCTGCCAGCAGCTGGCTGCTTGCTACAAGCAGCAGGCTGTGGGCAGCTACAGTTGCTGCCACTACTGGCCGCCACTGCACCTGCTGCTACTAGCTGCTGCTAGCACCTGTCGGCTACTGCTCGTTGCTGCTACTACTGCCGCCGGCTGCTGCTACTACCGCCCGGCTGCTACTATTACTCATTACTCATACTGCCGTCGGCTACTACTGCTACTCGCTGCTGCTCCTATAGCAAGAGCTTCTACTGTTGGCTGCTACTACTATTTGCTACTGTAAGCTTGTACTGATACTGCTGAGAGCTGTTGCAAGCTGCTCCTAATACTGCCGTCTGTTACTGCTACACACATCTGCTCTTGGCTCCTACTACCACTACTTGCTTATGCTGCAAGCTACTACTGCTCCACAGGCTTCTCCTGTAAGTTACTGCACCTGGATGATGTCGCCAGGTGCGTTGTTGCCAGGAGGCGTCTGTGACGGCCTGCCACTCACCTCCTCGTGTCACGCGTGGGGGTCAATTATGTCGGAACAAATCCGGCAGCATTTTCCCTGGCCTGGTGACTGTGGGAAAAATTCGGACGCCGCCACCAAGAAGGTCAACGCTGTCAGAAAAAATCCGGCAGCATTTCCCCTGCACAGGCCCGTATGGGGGTCCGCCAGCGTAGTCAGGCATATGTACGCCAGTCGCCTGCTGGTGCTGCTACGCTTTGGCTCTTATACCAAAAAGGAAAACCTAGGCAGCAGGTTGGGGCAGTAGCGTTGTTGATGCACCGTGCTGGCTTCCACGCTTGTTGCTTAAGTTTGCTGCCCCCTCAGTCTGCCGCTCTAGAGTCTAAGTCTGGATGCTCTGGGTTTGTTACTCAGAAATGCGCGCGCCAGTGTTAGCGCCAGAAAGCAGCTGAAAACTGAAAGTGACCGATTAGGTATGAAGAATGAGAAACAATGGGAGACCCCTCCAAGTTCTAGCTCCTCCCTTGCTTTGTAGAGCTTGTTACTCAACTAACCAGCCAATCAGAAAATAGACCTAGACCTATTTTCTCGTAGGCAGGGTTTTCTCGGTGAGCCTTGCCAGGCGGCCGACAGCCCAAAACCTGGGCGTTGTCCGTTTCGCCTGAAAACTACCGATGCTGCAAACGCAGTCGTGCGGTCAAAAAAAGCTAGAAATATAGCAAAAAAGAGTTATGGCTGCTTGAACCCAGGCAGTGCATATGACGGTCTATGATGCCAAACAGTGCCATGGAACATCAGACATGGACCGTAGGCAGAGCATGACGTAGCAGACAAAATGGTACGTTTAGATATTGTGCCTCACGCATGCAGACAACATCTGCGGTGGTTGTCACCGCTGGCGGCCTGACCGCTGATGAGGCCTATCGATGGAGCTAAGCACGTTGGCGCACGAAGGAGGCCCCAACAAACAACGTGTAGGCCTCAGTGTGTGTCGTTTCCACCGGACGACACTCCAGCAGTGTCGAGTCTCGCCGTCAGTCATCTGCACTCCAATGAGTCTCCTGAGATCATGGCTCCCACTACGTAGTACTCTGGCGAAGCCGGAGGTGGAACGCTGCCAATATCTTGGTAACAGTCTTGTCGTTGCGGCTGCCCTGTTGGCGATGACAAGCTCGCACAACTACGATCGTCTGACCCACAGCACCTATCCCTTGTGGCACTCTCCTCCACAGCCACAACAGCTGAGCCGTGGCAGCAACCACAACTTCAGGTTGTGGCTGCACCCTTGCGCGCCTTGGAATTCTACGTTCATCCACCGGCGACGGTGCTGCCACATCCGTGGCAGCACTGTCCCTGGTTTTGGCTGTCTTCGCCTCATCCGCGCTGATAGCCGTCTCGGCTGGCGTAGCAGCTCGCAGCAGAAGTATCCTTTCGCGCTGCATCTAGCGCAGAAGCAGCAGCATTCAACAAGAGCGGCAGCACTGGGCAGCTGCGTTCGCGCCACTAGCCATCGTGGCTGGCGCAGCAGCTCGCAACTGCAGTTTGCCGTGCAGCATCTCATGGGTGTAGCTCGTTGCAGCAACAACATTTGCAACAGCAACAGCATTTGCAGCAGCACTAGCAGCAATAGCATTGCAGCAGCAACAACATTTGTAGTAGCAGCTCAACAGCCACAGGAGCACCTTCAGCCGCAGCAGATATCACAGCTCACGTTGTCTGCCTGTGCATGAGGAACCAACGCCTAGCCCATCAGCCCTCAACAGCAACGTGCCGCTTCCTGGAAGCCGACCGCCCCCACACGCTATGCACCCAGTAGTGGCTGGCTCTTCGATCACCGAGGCCCGTCAATTGCAAAGGCCCCTCGAGCTTTGAGGTGACAAGCTCCGGGCTCCCAAGCTGCGGACAACACGAGAAAAAACACGGTCCCAGGGTGTGTCTAGGTCCTCTCCTCGGCAACCCCACTCAGGGCCACCCTTGCAGATCTCCACCTGTTATTTTTTTAAACTTTATTTTTCTTTTCCTTTCTACTTTTATTCATTTTTGCTTCATCTTTCTCTTTCATCACTCCTCTTCACTTCTCTTCTTCCCCTTTGGGTCGAGACTCGGGCATTTGGGGAATTCTCCCAATGTTTCGGGAGACCAAAGTTCGTGGCGAGTGAACTCAGGCTCATTAGAGTTTTTCACTTTCTTATCCGCCATCCCCAGGGTTTTCCCCTTGGTTTTTGTACTCGTTCCTATTTCTGGTCACGATCTACTCATCTTGCTTGCTACCCGGGTACCCGGGTTCTCGTCCCACTTCTCCAAAACATCACTCTGTTTCTCGGGTGGTGCCGTGCACACGTAGACATTTCTCTCGTGCCTCTGACTTCCCTTTCCTCACCTCTTCGTTATCTTCTCTCCTAATCTTGTGTTCTTTTCATTCTCTCCCTCTCTGTTGTAACCCCATTGCTTGGGGATTTGTCCCGGGATCGTGGGAGACCATTCCCAAATTCTCCTATCAGTCCTCCCTTCTTCTCTCATCTGAGCTGTCCGTTCTTTCAGCATGGCATCGCCAGCGATGCCTCCACCCGGCATGGCATGGACACCACCCTACTGGGTCCCCTCTTTGTATGGGCCACCCTCACCATTCTACACAGCTCCTTCATGGCTTCATGCGCCTGGTCCCTAGGCATTCATTTCCTCTCCTTCTTCACCTATCTATAGATCTGGGCCGTCGGACATGCGGTCTCCTTTGGTCCTCTCCGGGGGCTCTCTCCCTCCACCTTCATGCACTCGACCTATAGCGGACTCCTCCTTGTGAGTCTCGCGATTGAGTCTGGAGGTCACCACTATGAGTCGAATGGAGTCCTTTAGGGAGCGTCGTTGGGTGGTCCAGTTGGTGAGGGTGCATGTATTGAGGATTGGTAGCATGTCTCTTACCCCGGTCGCTTTGCAGCTTGTCCTGAGTGTGCGTCACCTTTTGTTGGATTCACTGGTAACGGTGCCGCATGTCATGTCACATTATGCGTGTCACGCGGGTTTTGGAGTATTCACTCTAGAGCCACTCATCACATGACGTCATCACGTCTCGCATTTGTGTTGTTGGGGCCTGTCAGTGACGTATGGTTTGTTCGTACTGGATTGGGACAAATGCTCCCGGTCCAGGGTGTTGGCGTTGTGTGATTTGTTGGACCTGAAAGCGGTGTGTTTCTGCCTGATGTGTTGTTCGTATCCGCACTTGAGGTCCGTCTATTGTCCGTCACTACCCTTGACGAACAGAGTATGGATTTCGTGGCATCTTGTGGTGTCGGCACTGTCTCCCTTCAGTCTTTAGGACGTGTTGTTCGTGGTGGTCTCCGGTGTGACAAACTGTACTGCGTTCCATTGTTTGCACCTACTCCTACCTCCGCTACATCTGCTCATGTCCATGTTGCTCCCTCAGTCTCCCCTAAGAACACTCACTTGCTGCATTGATGTCTCTGCCATGTGCACACTGTTGCCATACGCAGCCTACTTCGCCATCAGCCTGCCGCTGGTTTAGGCGCCGCTATCTTCTCTGCACCTTGCACTGCTAATTGCATGGATTCTGAACAAGGCAAAATGCACCGCACCCCATTTCCCCTTTCTGTGTCATGCACCCATGAGCCGCTCGCTCTCGTCCATGCTGACGTGATGGGCCCCTTCTCGGTTGATTTTCTCGATGGTGGTCACTATGTCCTTTGTCTCACTCATGACTATTCTCGTTTTTTCTCGACTTACTCACTCTGCTTGAAGAGGGATGTTGGGCCTACGATCAAGTCTTGGCTCATCCAAGTAGAGCGTGCATGTCAACGCAAGCTGCACGTCTTTTGTTCTGATTGTGGTGGTGAGTTCATTGGCTCCACTCTTCACTTTCGCACATGACTTGGTGTTCGCTTTCAGTTGCCTGCTCCATACATCCCATAGCAAAACGGTGTCTCCGAACATTGGAACCGCACATTCGCTGACGGTTTTTGCACTATGCTGCTTGAGTCTGGTCTCTCTGAAGCCTTTGCCTCTGAGGCCATGAAAGACATGACTTGGGTGTGGAACCTGGTTCCTCATGGTCCACTCCCCCACCATGTCACACCGTACGAGCGCTGGCATGGTCGTCGCGCTGGCTCGCATCTTGCTCGTGTCTAGTGGAGCGTCTCCTGTGTCTGGCTTTTTGAGGATCAATGATGGGAAAATTTTATGCCACAGTCGCATGTGCCTTTTCCTTGGTATCGCTCCGCAATCCTAGGCTTGGCGCTTTTAGGATGCTGATCGTGCACATGCCATTGAGTCTCGTGACACTCTATATTTTGAAAACAAGTTCGGTCGCGACATCGTTGACACTGTCACCTCTCTTGCCCGTGCCTCTCGTGTCAAGGGCTGCTTGTGGGCAGGCTGGCCCGAGGGCACCATTTCCATCCCCTCACCTTCTCTGCCCTATGTTCCATCTCCTCTGTCCTCTACACCCATGAGTGAACTGTTTTTGACACCCTCACCGGCCCCTGTAGCTGCGTCCTCTCTCCGTGTCGCACCTACTCCTATACGTCTGTCTGGATCATCTTCGTCACCTATGTTCTTGTCGGCATCTCTCTCGGCCTCAGGCGTCACCTTCTGTTGTGTCACCCGCTGTCGGGTCCCCTGCTGTCATGGCCACGCCGTCGTCGCCCTTCTCTCCAACGTTGCCATATGCCTCCTTGCCAATCTCGCCACTTGCTACTTCTGCACCTTCAGCTAATCCTATATGGATTCCCTTTGCGTCGGAACCACTCGCAAATTCACCATTGTCTGACCCCCTTCCTTTCAGTCGTGCTCCTGGGGGCCGTCTCCGGCCGTTACTATCGCGCTCTCATGCTGCTCCCTCCCTGGATCGCTCTGGTCCGTCTCGTCCTGCCAGTCCTTCTCCTCCAGCTTGTGGGACCGCTCCTCCGGACACTGGTCTCAATGCACTTGGACTGTCAGCCTCTGTTATCCAGAAAAACTCTGGAGTCAGCTACTCCTGATCGTGATTGCGTTCTCCCATGCTGTTATTGTTGCTGAGTTTGGTCGTGTCTCTGACCCTGCCTTTGTTGTCACTGCCCTGACATCTCACGGTTCCACAGCATTCCCGCCGACTCTGCTCCTGATACGACACTTTAGGAGCAGGCCATGCGCAAGGAGCTCGATGCCATCACACCTCATGGGGTCTACGAGCTTGTGGATCCTCCACCTGGTCATACGGCTATAGCAGCACGTTGGGTGTATAGGCGCAAGCACAAGCCAGATTGTTTCATTGAGCACTACAAAGGTCGCTTGACGGCCAAAGGATTCTCCTAAGTGCCGGGTGTGGACTTAAATGCCACTTTTGCCCCTATTGGGAAGTACACCACTGCCAAAGCTCTCTTGAGGTAGGTGGCCCAGCATGACTAGGAACTGCACAAAATGGACGTCAACAGCGTGTTCTTGCCTGGTCGTATCGATAAGGAGATCTATCTTGTCCAGCTGCCTGGCTTTGATGACCGTTCTGGCCGCGTCTGTCGCCTACGCAAGGCGCTGTAGGGGCTCGAACAGTCTCCGCACTGCTGGAACTTCAAGTTAGCGGCCACCCTTGAGCGCGGTGGTTACCGTCGCAGTCCGGTTGATCCTAATCTTTTTTGTTAGTGTCCCTACTACACCGTTTGTTGCCGTCCTCCTCCAAGTGGAAGATCTCCTCATCGCCTCTCCGTATCTAGAGGTTGTCCAGGCTGTCAAGGATCTCCTCCAATTTGCATACAAGATGAAGGATCTTGGCTGTGCTTGCGTCTTCTTGGGCATGGAGATCGAGCGTGACCATCAGCGTTGCATGCTCATCATGCAACAGGTCAGCTACGTCTGCACTCTCGGGGAGCGGTTCGCCAATCTCCTGGCCGCTCTTCCCCATGTGTGCACACCTATGACGCCTGCTCGACCGCGTCTTCTGAAAACCACTGACCCTGCACGGTTGGGGGAGTTGGTGAACGTCATGACCTACCTCCAGGTCATCGGGTCTTTGATTTTTCTTTGCACTACCACACGTGTTGATGCTGCCTTTGCTGTCAACTTTTGTCCCAGTTCTCCTAATTTCCGCTTGGCCTCCATCTCGATGCGACGTTACGTGCCATCTGCTACATTGTCTCTACACCCCTTCTCGGCCTGTGTTTTTGAGCCGAGCCCTCTGTCATTGTTGATGGGTACACAAACAATGATTGGGCTCAGGACCGTGACGCGCGCAGTCGGCCAGGTTACGTCCTCCTCATCGGTGGTACCGCGGTCTCTTGGAAGAGTGGCAAGCAAGGGTGTGTCGCACGCAGCTCGACTAAAGCCCAGTATGTTGCTCTGGGTGTGGGTGTCTGTGAGAGCATTTGGTTGTGTCGTCTCATGCAGCTGTTGTACCAGCCCATGTGTTGCATCATTATTCACTGCGACAATGAAAGCAATCGCTAAAATGCTGAGCACGATGGCATGCATCACACTCGCACATAGCACATCAACATTGAAGATCACTTTTTCCGTGAACGCATTGCATGTGGTGATGTGCACGTGATTGGAGTTGACACGCGTCAGCAGCGGGCTGAATTTCTCACCAAGGGGCTCTGTAGTGAGAAGTTCAAGGTGGCTGTGCATGCTATTGGTCTCCAGTCTCTCCATGTCGATCCTGATTGATGTGTCTCCATCTCGTGTTGCCCGTTCGCGCACTGATGTGGCTCCTTTGCTCCTGCTTGTGGCTCTTTGTCACCTGTGTGTGCCCCTTGTGCGTTTATGGCGTCTGGCGTCTACAGGCCATGGGGGGGGTATTGTTATGTCTGTGTCTTGGTGAACTCTGGACTTGATGCCACTCATATGCAGGCAGGCTACAGTGGTCGACGACAATGTTGACAATCTCAGCGTCACCTTGCACATTCCTATGTGCACACAGGAGTTTTCTCGGTGGCCGAGTCACAATGGTCAATTTCTCGGCAACATCAACTTTTCCCTCTTCCAATTTAGTTCTACAGAACTTGTTTTTCTGCTTCTGTTGTTTCTTTTCGTTTTTCATTCGGCCACCCAAGTGCACCGTATTGTTCACGGGCTCTGTCTGGTTGCTGTTTGGATGTTGGTAGCTATTTTCTTGGATTTTCCCATGGACCAGCTGTCACCCAGCTTGCACGTACCCTGGCCATACTGAGTGCGGAGGGGAAATCCCTCTCGCTCACTCATTGTAATATCTAACTCTCATTCTTTCAACTAGATCTTTGTTGTCCCTCCACCATTATCAACACCGTCTGTTGCATCTTGTCCCTTACAACCCACACTCTCACACATGACGTCGTTTAAGGGGGTCTCCATTCCATCACTGGTAGTGCTTGAATTTGCGGGTGTGGATGACAAGATGTATCATCATGCTTTCAGGTAGGCAAATTCAATCGATAATTGGGGTTTGCAATCGTTCAATCTCAAAGGGTCCAAACCAGCAGAGTTTTGGATCCAAGAAATCCTGTTCCCAAAGTTTGACGTTACTTGAACAAAGTAGGACGTGATCGCCTGCGCTGACCACGTCATCATTGCAATGCCAGTCGGCTGCTCGCTCAATGATTGCTTGAGTCTTAGCGAGGGTCTGTCGTGTTTCCTCCCAGACATTTGCAAAATCCCTACGGTGCATGTCGAGCGCAACAATGTTGCTCTAACTCTGTAATCCAGTTGGTGTCACGGGAATTTTTTCATACATTACCTGGAAAGGAAATTTACCAGTTGCAGTAGAAGTGGCACAGTTGTATGCCAGTTTGCAGTCGATAGTTTAGCTGCCCAATCGGTGCTATGGGTTGTGCATGAAGTATGGAGGAGTCGCTCGAGCTTTTGATTGGTCCGCCTGGTTTTCCCATCGATATAAGGGTGGAACGTCATTGATAGCTGGATCCGAATGCCATAACGCGTCATCAATTCGGATAAGTAAAGTGACCTTCTCTGCTGCTCATGATGGTATGTGGCATGCTGTGAAGCCGCAAAATCTGGTTTGAAAACATCCGCGCTCTTCATTTGGCAGTGACAGTGGTCGTTGTCAGAATTAAGTGCGATCTGTCTACCACGACTAGGATGGCGTCGGACCTTGCAGGATTGACAGTTAATCATGTCACAAAATCCATGCTAATGTCAATCCACGGTTCCATCTCAATAGGCAGGGGCTGGAGTAGACCGGATGGTTTCGTGTGACCAGATTTTTGTCTTTGACAAGTGTGGCAGGAGTTACAGAAGATATCCATGTCAGTCTGCATCTTGTCCCACCAACAGTATTCTGCAAGCTTCTTCACATTTCGGCCTCTCTTAAACCCCCACGTGGACCGGTGTCGTGGCATTCCTCAAATAGTAATCTTCATAGTTCCTTGTTTGGAAGAAGGAGAACCTGGCAAGTGAATGATTGTCACCAGTAGGGGTCATCAAACAAAAACTTAGTTTTTTCGTACCCGTCAAACTCCTCGTAACCCTTGGCAAACAGCCAAGTGAGGTACGGGTCTCATTTCACAAGAGAAGTGCTGATCTCGGCCATTAAATGTGGTTGCAAATACAGAGCACCTGCTGGATTAGGTTCTACAGGTTGGTACTCAATGTCATAGTCAAAGATGAACTTGAGGAACTTCATCCATCGAGTTTGTCAATGGCAGAGATTTTGCCGAGTCTCGAGATATTTTAGTGCGTGGTGGTCGGTGCAAACGATGTATTTGTAGCATTCTAAGTAGCACCACCATGTTTTGATTTTGTGCACGTGTACGAGAATTTGTTTTTGTGCATTGCATAGTTGAGCTCCAGCCCGCATAATGTCTGTGACATACACGCGATCGGTTGTTCTCCATTGCCATTGTCTTGGAGAAGAACGAATCCGATAGCTTGATCAGACATTGGTGGCCATGATGTATTCCACCATTGGATCCACCAATCGCAAGGCTGGCAACAAGGTCACATTGTTTCTCAAAGAGTTGAACACTTCTTCTTCGCTACCCCCCCAATATCAATAAGTGGTTTTCCGGGTGAGATCCAAAAGACACATGGCGCTGACACTCGGGTGTAGTCTTTAAAGAATTGATGGTAGTTCTTGCAGAACCCCAAAAATACTTGAACACTTCAAACATATGTAAGCATTGGCCAGTCGGCGACTGCCTCCACCTTCCTCAGGTCCATGGTGACTACCAAAGTTATGTTTTAATTGTTTTCCAAAGAAAACATCTCTTCGCAAAATCTCAAGAATGTTTCACAGATGTCCATTATGCTCCTCAGGGGTGTGACTATACACCAGAATCCATCAGGAAATACGAAGACAAAGTCACTGAAGTACGGACAGAAAATGTTGTTCATGGCCATCATGAATGTTACGTGGGCATTTGTGAGTCCAAACCACATGACCCTGAACTCAAAGTGCCCGTATCTGGTATGGAGATTGGTCTTCTTGACTTCTTCATCAGATATTCAGATCATGTGATAGCCGCTACATAGGTCAATAATGCTGAACATTTAGGTCCCATGGAGTTGGTCATCCGCTCGCGAGATGGGGTAGGGTTCTTGATAGAAATGCCACTCAATGCTTGGTAGAACACACAAATCCACATCTCTCTGGTTTCCTTTTTCATGAAAGCTATAGCTCCTACATAGGGTGAAGTGGAGGGTCTGATGAACCTTGACTAAGCATCTCGTCCACCTACTTCTTATGTTTGGTCAGCTCATGATCGCTCATCCCATAGGTTCCCTTCACCTTCGCTTTGCTGTCTAGTTTCAGGTCTATCTGATGATTGTTCTTCCATTGCGGGGATAACTCTTGGGGCAGTTCATCGAGAAAAAACCTCTTAAAAATCCTTGATTGGTATGGCTGCAGCATTTCAAGTGCCGAGGCCATTGGTGTCACTTCAGCAATTGTAATTTCTTCTGCTTCCCTTGTTTCCACGTGGACTATCCATGCTTTGGCTCCGTGTTTCAGGTATCGCTTGGCCGCGTCTAGAGATATTGATTGGCATTTCATGGCTGTCACAGGTTCCTCTACTAATTCCAGTTCCGTTGCTTCCCGTAAGCGCCATTGTGTCATGGGTTGCTTGGCTAGAGACAGTTGTCTGTGTCTTCCATTAATGTTGACGTAAACTAATCCACTACTCCAGTCCACTTGCTGATTATGTGGATAGAGGAAATCTCATCCAAGGATGATTTTGTAGTCACTCCTTGGGCAATTTCTCCACATCCTTACGTCGTGCAGATCCACAATTTGTTGTTGAAGTGGTTCATGAAGGCAATGGATTTTCAGTCTTCAATTGATAGTGTTTCATTCAAACACCCCTGGTTTGGTGTGCAAACCCAGCTTTTGAACCATATCGTTTCAGACCAAATTGTGAGAACATTCTCTGGGCAGTAATGTTGGCACCGTTTTGTGAATTTACAACCCCTTCATTGTACTCAAAGTAGTATTTTTCAATTGGTCGTCCTCGGACCCCTCGTCGAAGTTTGTGATCTCGGGTATCCTTGTGTGTGGTAATGTGAGCCAATCAGATGGGCGATCCGTCGACACAAACATTTTTGACCGGACAATAGCCTTTCTGTCTACTCATGCCCTTTGTTGTTTCCCAAAACCTCACTCCTTCCCTACAACTTCCCCCCCTTTTTGGCTTGTTGTTGTGACTTTTGACATTTGTGTGAGATATGACAGTGGTTTCCGCAAGTCTTGCAAAGCCGTCGATCTCACTCACCGACGGTGTTGATCTCCAGCGACGACAAGGTTTCTACCAATTAGGACCTTCATCCGCCATGGTAGGGATTGTGGCTTTGGGGTCGCTAGCCCTTGGATTCCTGCATCGGAGAATCATAGTCAGCGTTGTTGATGCATTCAGCTATTGTAATCATTCACGGAAGGTCGTTCTGGATGCCAAAAATGTTGATTGTTTGTCAGATATCTCACTGGAGGCCGTTATTGCAGTAGAAACACAGTTCATTAGGGGGTAGGTCAATGACGGTGATGATTTTGCAAAAACACTGAGTTTACTCCGTCACGCTAGACTATTGACAACGATGTGGAGTTTGTACCATGCATCAGACTTCTTGTTTAGCTTCCTAAAGTGAGTGTGTGTATCGTACACGAAGTTGCTCCACATTTCCAGCTGCATGCAAGAGTTGTGTCACGTTGGAATGATAAGCTTGAGAGGAATGCCTACGGTCGAAGACATGAGAATGGTCGTGTATGCCATTGATTATAAACCTCTATGTACAAATTTGTCAATTCATTTCCTTAGATGTGCAGTGCATGCAGATCCAGTGGTCATTGATGATCCACAGTACTCACAATGACATGTGCTTGTCTAACTATATGACGTCGCCACCCCTCTATCTTACGCACGCCATTGGTTGTTGACCCTTTCCTGGCCTCGTTGGAAAACGTACATGTGCCCTTGATACTTTTACAACATATTCTAGTTAATGTGGTAGAAGGCCTAGATTGTTCCGTCATTTTATCCATGTCATAATAACAAGCTAGGTTTCCTTCCTTGTGCCCTATTTTGGCTGAACCTAGGACCTCAGAGGAGCCTTCGTGAGGTTTTGCGGACTTCGGGTGAGTTTGCCTTCGCATCGTTTCGTGCGCCAGCAATCATCACTCGTCGGCCGACGGGTGAGACTCCATTAGCGAGTCTCACCTCATAACAAGGGTTTACCTTGTTACTGGGATACTTGTAGTAGAAATCCGTGTCCTGTGTGGACTGTTTATTACCCAGAGTGCACTGGACTCCATGGTTTGATGAGCCATTTGTAAGAGCTGAAGACAGGGCGGCCTCCGTTTGCGCAACACGCTAGCGAGAGTCGGCAGGTTATAGCAGGCTTCAAGGCATCCGTAGAGTGCCGAGCTGGCTCAAAGGGGGTGAGAGAGCCTAAGAAAGGCCTTGCACAAGTGACGGAGGCGAGAAGTACAGATCCACCGTCAAAATAAGGCCCTAAGCCTCTCCAACGACCCCCCAAGGTACCTGAATGCAACTCCAGGGGTGGAAAGATGGTTTGGGATGGCGGGTTTGGGTTTGTACGGTCCTAGCTCGTCTTAGGTGGCTTCCCCATAGGGCTTTGGACTCTCGGGAGAAAAGTGGGTCCATAGTGGGAACGACAAATTGCTACTGGAATTTCCTTGGCCCAATTAGCACTGTCAGCAGCTAGAGAGTCACAAGACAATCTCATTCAAACAACATGAGTGAGGTTGATGGGATGACCGGTGGTGCTGGAATCCTCGGCGGTACTGGAAGTGGTGGTGCTAAAAGCGGTGACAATGGTATAGCCAATACAACCCTAACCGCTGTTGCAATGGCACAACTAGGGTTGGGTGAGGAAAAACTCTCCCCTTCGTAGCTAAGGACAAGGGACTTCCTCGCCTGGAGGGAGGTGTGGATTCGACATTCTGTTTGGGCAGCGGAACACGGGTTGGAGGAACTTTACCTTTACCCGCCTCCTGATACAGCAACCGATCTTATGATGCTGTGAGTGTTCAATGCACTAACATGCATACTGCAAGATCCACAAGCCTACACCATGTGCCACTTTTGTTTTGGCGACAGAGGTGAGGATTCGTCCAACCCACGTAGCGGTGTAGCATGACCCCATGATGCTTGACACCACCTTTCCACACACCAGGAAGAATAGGGCATGACTCTTATGGTGACGCTCATAGATCGGCTACGCAACCTCCACCCCAAACCTGGTGCACCAGCCATTGAATGTTGGGACAAAGCTATGGACATCTGCCAACACCTCTTGGATTTGGGAGCCTTGCGCTCTATCCCGGAGTGGTTGGACGTGGTGCTGCTCTACCTCGGTGAGCAGTACAAGGAGTTGAGCCGAGATCTCCTCCGTTGTCACCCAGTCGGCAAGACTGAGCTCATCAATCTTGCAACAGTCTTCAAGGAATTGTGCAACTAGGAAGATGTTTTAAAGGCTAAGGCACGTGACATGAAACCCATGTTACCGACAGCCTGTGCACACCAGGGCTCCTACGTCATTATAACTGTGTCGACCCGGATACCTTTTGCCTCATCTGGGGGCTCTTCCGGTGGAGGTCGTGGCGGACACGGAGGTAGCGGTTTGCGGACGTGGCCTTGGAAACCAGAGATGCTGCTTTTGTAACCAAACTAGAAAATTTTGGCACGGATGTCCTTCCCTCCAGCGACAGATGATGGAGAGACAACAGCAGACTCTACAGCAACAGAGACAGGTATAGTAGCAGTAACTTTGGCAGTTTCCCATGTCACAGTCCTTTGGAGGACATGGACCACCTGGACTGCCTCCGTAACACCCTGTAGTGGCAGCCATATTTGGATTATTGCGTCTGCAGCTTCCCATTCACCAGATGCCTGAACCACCAGGGTACTATTGGTTACCCGTGCACTACCTGCCACTGTTTGCAATCCCTCCAGTGCCGTTCGCACCGTGGACACAGTGCGTGTACAATGCAATGCATGACGAAATTGCGGACTGGCGATAGGATGGAGACTACCTCTGCCATGTTCCCTCTAAAGAGCACAGTAGTGCCACAGCCAGGTCCGCGCCTTGGGCACACACATATGACCACATTGCACGCACTGCCTATGCATGAATGGGTATTTGACCCAACAACTTTATATCACATGTCTCCTCATTGTCAACTGTTTGTGTCTATGTATGCAATGCATGATGTGGAGGGTGTATGGGCGGGACCAGGTTAAGTGCCGACGGTTGAGGGTTGTAGAACTGTCGCAATACATGCACCTTGTGGAGTAATGTGGCTGACTGAGGTTTTGTATGTCTCTTGAATAAAGGTAAAGTCATTGTCAGGGGGGCAGTTGGATCGCCAATCGGGCCTTTCAAACTGGATGCGAGTAGAAAAGTACATGGTGTTTGATGCACACAAGGTGTTGTTTGCTGATGGGCCCTTGCATGATGACATGCTGTACCGAGTGACCTTGTTCTCTGTCCTGCCATCCAACCGTGAACAGACCCACATCATGAGCAAAACAGTAGACTGGGGCATATCAACATGAAACAGGTCACCGGTCTACTAAAGAACAAACCTGTACACGGACTGAGTCCTGAAGATTTTCCACACGGCCTAAAGTCGTCTGCTTGTCTTGACTACCAAGAAGGAAAGTCGCACCAGCAAAGCTTCCTCTCATCACAGCATGTCAGCAAATCACCCCTTGAACTGGTGCATGCCAACTTAATTGGATCCATGCAAGTACCCTCAATCCAATATGCATCACTTTATGTCTTCACTGTGACTCACAACTACAGTTTCTTCCGCTGGGCACTTCTACTTGAAACCAAAGAGGATGCACAACGGGCCATAATCTATTGGATTCCCCTCGCTGAGTAACAGACTGTTTGCAAGCAATGACATGGTTTGCAAGCGGGGTTTGCAGACCAAACCAAAGATGTTTGAAGGAAAAACTTTTGACGGGAGACTGCAAATACGGAGACTCCGGGAACCACTACGACTCCAAGTGGGAGATCTTCAGGATGAAATGGTCTAAAGATCCTGTTCAATGACTGACCATAAAATGATTCTTGGACGATATCTCCTATACCGACACAATCCGCAGGTCGACCGGAACAGCTACAACATCTACGTGAAAATAAACAGCGCCACGCGATGACATTTGTGTGTGGGACGGAAGATGACAGCCAAAGCAGCAGAGGTGGAAGGCATAGAGGAAGTCGAGGTAGTGGAAAAGCGACAACCTGTGCAGCCAATTCCACTCAACGTGGCCAAGTAGTGCATACGGCGAGGAGCTCATACGTGGCTCATGCATGTCGAGCCAATGGAGGAAGCGGAAATGGCAATAGCTGACTCATCATCCTCATCCGCCTCATCAGCCTCATCGCCATCAACAAAGTTTGCAATGGTACCCGAAGAGTTTGTACCACTCATCCAAGAGTTTGCGAATGTTTTCCCTGACAAACTCCCAAAAACCCTACCACCTCAACGGGACATCGACCATCACATCAAGCAAAACCGGGCAGCCAACCCACAGTTCGAGCGGCCTTTCGGATGAGCGATCACGAATTGACTGAGTTGAAAAAGCAACTCGATGAGATGCTCAGTCACAGATTCATCCACCCATCCATGTCACCATACACCGCACCCGTACAGATCGTGAATAAGGAAAACAGCAAAATGTAGATGTGTGTGGACTACCGGGCGTTGAATGACGCTACCATCAAGAACCGTTATCCTCTCCCCCGAGCTGTTTTTTTTTTACCAACTCTGATGGGCTTGAATTGTCCACAAAATCGACTTACGCAGTGGTTATCACTACAATCGTATGGCAGACTTTGACTTCAAGAAGACGATGTTCTGAACTCGCTACGAGAAATTTGAGTTCACAGTATTGCGGTTTGGAATTGCGAATGCCCCAATGATATTCCTGGTGGCAATGAACAACATTTTCCACCCGTACCTCGACAATTTTGTCATGGTGTATCTCGACGACATCCTGGTGTACACCCGCACCTTGGAGGAGTACCATGCACATCCTCAAAAAGTTCTTGAAGTTTTCCAAAGAGTGTTTTTTTTTTTTGGAAGACTCTTGAAATACGACTTCGGTCGCCGTTCGATTGAATTTTCTGGTTCACATCATCAACGGCGGATGGATCACCATACATCCCAAAAAAATGGCGGCAATCATTGATTAGCCGATGCTGACCATCGTTCAAGAAGTTCAAGATTTCCTTGGCTTCTCCATTTGCTACCAGTGTTCTACACAGGATTACGCCCGAGTGTGAGCGCCTCTCTCCGACCCTGTTCGAAAAGAAAATGAGTGGTCGTGGGGAGACAACCAATAGGAAGCGTACACCGCTTTGCGGAACGCTCCGACCTTGGCAGCAACCCTACAATTAGCTGATCTAACGGATGATTACGTTATGGCTACGGACGCACCAGATCAGCGCGGTCCTCCTACAAGGCCATGGCAACGGAGAACAACCAGTCGCATACATGTCAAGAAAACTGAGCAGAACAGAACTCAACTACGCGGTACACGAGAAGTAAATGCTGGTGGGTTTACATGCATTTAATGTTGGAAATAAGAGAGAACCAGACTCACTGCTCCCATCTCTCGGAAAAATCCGAGTCTCGGAATAATGGTTCAAGTCTCGCAAGAACCATCTTGACCATACAACACTTTGGTCATTCGACCGTTTAATCGACATTCAAGGATCCCTCTAATAACGTGACATATGTCACCCGCGTCCGGCTAGCGGAAAGAAGGTGATATCATTGTTGCTTTTTTCTATTCTGTTTGTACAAATCAAGGATGTTCATTCCCTTACAATTTAACCCAAAAGAGTCTTTTCATCATTTTTGCCTTTCGTTTCGCGGCTTCGTCACCGTGTCTTTGCTCTGCTTACTCATCGCTCATTCTTCCATTGCCATTCACTCCAGCTCTCAGCTTCGCAGCTCTTTGCTACATCAGCCTCCCTCCTTCACTCAGCTCTGCTCAGCACAACACTCGTCCCATCAAGTCTGCACTCTCTACTCCAACCTCCTCTTGCTGTCCACCTATGTAACTCTCCACCCTACCACAATCTATAACTTTTCTATGACTAACTCCCTGTATTGCTCCCTGCTTTTGTCAGCATGTTTATGTCCATCGAATTGCTCTCCTTCTCCCTGCTTCTGCCGTTGCTTTTGGCGCTCCCTCCATTCTTCTCACATGGTGTTAGAGCATCAGGCAACATTGCCTCGTGACTACTGACCAATTCGTCGCTTAACCGCCATCAGCCACTCCACTGTCATCAGCCTGCTAACTAGCACTGCTTCCGTCGCCGAATCTGCAACGTCGACCTGACCTCAATCCTCCCTACGAGCATTCACCTGCAAGTGGAAAATTGTGTGCACCTGGTCTCCCACGCTCCTACTCGCCTTCCTTTCCCTTGCTTCCTTTGTAACTGACGTCAACAACATCGTATCGACCACTCCTCACGCTTTGATGGTTCCTCATTGTCGTGACTAAGCCCTGCATTCAAACTCACACCCGTTGCAATGTCTGGTACCTCACTGCCGCCAAAATCGGCAAGCAGATCTCGTGTCGCCTTCTGTCGCCATCTTCATTGAAGCTTCTTGCCGCTCCTCCTTGTTCTTCTGTTTACCTGCTTGCCTTCCACTAACCACTGTCTCTGCTAACTCCGCCCGCTTGCTCTTCTTCCCCGTCCCTCCTGACGTTCTCTATGATTGAGTGGTACGGTCACATCTTCGTGTCCGCCTCCATCCCCGCAGCACCTTCACTCCTTTGACTTCCTCCAGCTACCGCATCCGCTGTAATCTGCTCCATGAGCTTCATTAACGTCATCATCATCATCCGCTGCCTTCTCAACCTCCACTCCCGCATCATCCTCTTCAGCCACATTCTTGCACCGCCTCCTATGGTCATCAGTACAGAGCTCTCTTTGTTGTGAGGACATTCGACACCACCTGTCATCCTGCCTGTTGGTCTTGGGCTAAGTGGGGAACAAGCCGTGACTCTCCCGACATCCGCAGGTGTCTCTATTTCTCTCAAACCGCACTCGTTGAAGCAAATCTTCTCTCAGATTAAGGACATTGGACATCACCCGTCTTCCTGCCTGTCGCTCTTGGGCCAACTGGGGATACAAGCTGTCACTATACTGACTTCAGAGAGGCTCCCTGCTTCATCAGAATCTGCAGACTCCTCCTCCTTCGCACCCTCCCCTCCGCTGCCGTAGCCACTTCATCACACTCAGCTACTTCCCTTTCCATCATCGTCCTCTTTCAGCAGGTCTCTCCTCTTTGTGTGCCCTCCTCCGCCCTCATCAATCCCATCTACCTCATCACCTTTGTCTTCCACTTCATCATCATCTTTATTCTTCAATCCATCCGCAGCGTACGAGGTCTTGCCCCTACAGCCATTCTGTCAGGATGAGATCCGCATGGTGCGGTCCGAACGTTTGTCTGATCGCCTCTAGTGGTTCACGTCTACTGTTTTAGGCGAATCTGAGACTGAGCGTGAGCTTTCTGGTCGCCTCACGCTATGTGAGCAGGATTTAGAGACAGTCAGTTTGCGAAGGGAATAACGTCGTTTTGCGTTAGTTTTTGAACATGGACATGATCACAACATTTATAGGACTAGTCATGAGCTTTCCAACGCACTAAACCGCACGCAAATCAGCCAAGCGTAGCTCAAGTTATGCTTGCCGAAGCGCAGGTCTCACCCACCACAGAAGCCTGACGCTGCCACTCGCCGTGGCGCCTTCATTCACGTGCGAAGCGCCTTACCCAAGGCGCATGTCCCATTTCACATGGTGTATGGGTCCCGTGCACTGTTTACACGTACCCTACCCACTTTTGGGTCGTGTTTGGTGATGGGGTGTGACGAGGTTCGAAACCTTTCCGTGGACCTGCAGTCAGAATTTTGACCAAGTCCCCGAGTAACAAAATGTACTACTGAGTTTCGGACGTCGAGCCAGGATTTTGGCTGTCCCTCAGTAACAACCTGCACTACTGGATCCGGTGGATGATCCGCCGGATCAGGTGGATCATCCACCGGACGCCTCGGCAGGCCTATCGGAGCATTTCCTCCACATGGTGTTTTTGTTACTCGGTCCGGTCGATTATCGACCGGATTTCGAGTCGCAGCAGGCTCCCAGAGCCGCTGCGCACACCCCAATTTTGGAAGGCCATAACTCCCTCGATACTTGTCCGATTCCGGTGAAACAACTTCCATTGGATTCAAAATCTCGTCAACTTCCAGGGGCAATCCTCAATTTTAGGATCCGAGCAAATGTCAAGTCACCAGATCCGCCGGAGAGGAGTTTTCATTTTTTGGCGGCTTGTCAGCTCCTCCCGGCGCCGCACTTGGGCATGCAGAGGGGCAATTTTTCAACATTCTCCCCCTTGCACCTTCCATGCCCGCTGCTCTTGCTTGCTCTCACTCATCTTCCGCTGCGCCCTCCAGCCCATCATAGCTGGTCATCCCAAGTCCGGCCACGCTCATCGCGTGCCGGTCTGCGGGTTGCGCTTTGGTCAAGCAATCCGCAAGCATGCCGTGCGTGCTGCAGTGCTGCAGCACCACCTGCCCCTTCTTGACCATGTCCCGTGCATAGTGATAATGCACGTCAATGTGTTTCGTCCTCCTGTGCTGCGTCGGGTTATCGGTCAGCGAGATGGAGCCGGTGTTGTCTTCGTGCACCACCCTAGGCTCCTGCTGCGGCACGCCCAGCTCCCCCAGCAACCTGCGGAGCCACACCGCCTCCTTGACCGCCTCGGCCAACGCGATGTACTCAGCTTCCACTGTGGAGGTGGCGACGCAGTCCTGCTTCCTGTTGCACCACGAGACCACTGCACCAGCGAGGAAGAACACGTAGGCAGATGTGGACTTCCGCTTGTCCACATCGCCAGCGTAGTCTGCATCCGTGTAGCAGACCAGAAGCAAAGGATCCGCCCGCCCCTTGCCGTCGAACCTCAGGCGCGCGTGTCGCGTCGCCTGCAGGTAGCGGAGGATGCGCTTGACCGCCTGCCAATGTAGTGGCCCTGGGTCGGCCATGTACCTGCTCACTTGGCCCACCGCGTAGGCCAGGTCCGGTCGAGTCGCCACCATGGCGTACATGAGGCTGCCCACCGCCGATTGGTAAGGCACCCCTGCCATATCCTCCCGCTCTTCTTTTGTGTGCGGCACCATTGCCGCACTTAGTTCATAGGTCGTGGAGACAGGACTACACACTGGTTTGCAGTCCTCCATGCCATACCACTTCAGCACCTCAGCCACGTATTCGGCCTGCCCCAGCACAAGCGTGCGCGCCCTCCGGTTCCGCGTAATGCTCATCCCAAGGTAGAACTCCAGCTCCCCCATGTCCGACATCTTGAACCTGCTGCTCAGCTTCTCTTTCAGCTGCTGTAGGCTCGGCAGGTCTGAGGAGCACAAGATCAGATCGTCCACGTAGAGTGCGACAATCTGATGGAGCTTCTTGTTGCACCGCACATACACACTGTGATCCGCCTCACAACGCTTGAAGTCGAGTTGTGTCATGAAGCTGTCCATCTGTTGGTACCAGTATTGGGGCGATTGTTTTAGCCCTTACAAGGACTTCCGCAGCTTGCACACCTTGCCCTCCGGTGCCTCCACCCCCTCCGGCACCTCCCTATAGATTTCCTTGTCGATGATGCCTATGAGGAAGGCTGTCTTTACGTCCATGTGGTGAAGCTCGATGTCCTTCGCGGCTGCCACCGCAAGGATCGCCCGGATGCTTGTGAACTTGGCGACGGGGACGAACGTCTCATTGTAGTGCTCGCCCTTACGCTGTGCGTACCCCTTCGCCACGAGCCGCGCCTTGTACTTGTCAACCACACCTTCCTTTGTGAACTTGGTCTTGAAGACCCACTTGGAGCCGATGACCTTGGCGTCTTTCGGCCTGTCAACCAGCTGCCACGTGTCGTTTTCTGCAATGGACGCCAACTCCGACTTGATGGC
>SZWC01006336.1:3995-35538 GCA_023375785.1 Penium margaritaceum | reverse complement strand
CGCTGCGCCTCGTTGCGGATGTACTCTGCGACCGCGCCATAGGTGAGCTTGTCCTCCGACCATCCTCCAAGGACGGTGATGAGTGGACCCCAACTGTCAGGTAGGGCCATGAGGAGGGCCATCGCCTGCAGCTGCGTGTCGATCTTCCACCCCACGTCATTGCATTGCGAGGCAAGCGACTCGATCTGCTGCATGGCGGAGATGACATCATCTCCCTCCTCGATTCTCACCGTGAGGAGTCGCTTCATCGCGAAGATTTTGTTCGCGAGCGACTTGGATTGGTGGATGGCGCAGAGCTTTTGCCAAGGTTCGGCTGCCAGCTTGCAGCCTTGGAAGTAGCCCCACTGCGACTCGGCCGTCCTGAACACCAGGAGCATGAGCGCCTCCGTGTTTTTCTTTTCGAAGGCCTGCTTCTCCGCGTCCGTAGCAGTCGCCTCTGTGAGCACCTCCTTTCCCAGCATGACATCCAGCAGCCCCATATGCAAGAGGTGCAGTTCGAACTGCCACCTCCATAGCCCAAAGCCCAGGCCGCCCGCATACATCTGAATGGGCTGCGTCTCCTTCTGCGCCATGTGCGCAGCTGCTACTCCGACGAGTTCTCATAATTTCACGGGGACGTCCAAGATGACGATCCCGTGCGCTGCGGAAGACGTGAACGTTGAAGGCGTTCAGACCAGTGGGCCCATAACCCTTTGTCAGGATGAGATCCACGTGGTGCGGTCCCGATGTTTGTCTGATCGCCTCTAGTGGTTCACGTCTACTGTTTTGGGCGAATCTGAGGCTGAGCGTGAGCTTTCTGGTCGCCTCACGCTATGTGAGCAGGAATTTAGAGATGGTCAGTTTGCGAAGGGAATAACGTCGTTTTGGGTTAGTTTTTGAACATGGACATGATCACAACATTTATAGGGCTAGTCATGAGCTTTCCAACGCACTAAACCGCGCGCAAATCCGCCAAGCGTAGCTCAAGTTATGCTTGCCGAAGCGCAGGTCTCATCCACTACAGAAGCCTGACGCCGCCACTCGCCGTGGCGCCTTCATTCACGTGCGAAGCGCCTTTCCCAAGGCGCATGTCCCATTTCACATGGTGTATGGGTCCCCTGCAATGTTTCCATGTACCCTACCCACTTTTGGGTCGTGTTTGGTGATGGGGTGTGACGAGGTTCGAAACCTGTCCGCGGACCTGCAGTCAGAATTTTGACCAAATCCCCGAGTAACAAAATGTACTACTGAGTTTCGGACGTCGAGCCAGGATTTTGGCTAAGTCCCTCAGTAACAACCTGCACTACTGGATCCAGTGGATGATCCGCCGGATCAGGTGGATCATCCACCAAACGCATCAGCAGGCCTATCGGAGCATTTTCTCCACATGGTGTTTTTGTTAGTCGGTCCGGTCGATTATCGACCGGATTTCGAGTCGCAGCCGGCTCCCAGAGCCGCTGCGAATACCCCAGTTTTGGGAGGCCATAACTCCCTCGATACTTGTCCGATTCCGGCGAAACAACTTCCACCGGATGTAGCAACTCGTCAACTTCCAGGGGCAATCCTCAATTTTAGGATCCGAGCACATGTCGAGTCGCCAGATCCGCCGGAGCGGAGTTTCCATTTTCTGGCGGCTCGTCAGTGCCTCCCGGCGCCGCACTTGGGCATGGGGAGGGGCAATTTTTCAACATATTTTATCGTCATTAATCCATTGTTTCCTCATCATCATGTGCTCAGCACTAGGATCTGCCTGGTCGAACCGGCAGTCTCGCGACAACCTGCGCCCAGGCAGATTCTCCTCCGCAGCGCACGCGGCCTGCCCCTATGCCCAAATTTCATCATTAGCATCCGCTTTCATTATTAGCAATCATCAGCATCTGTGGCCAGCACAAGGATTATTCACAAGCTAGCTGCCAGCTTTGCAACAGCTAGCACCCACGCCTGCAGCGGCTTTCTTGAGGCGCATTGGCCTCCGTCTTCCCCTTGCCGTACCCTACCCCTCTAGCTAGCAGCAGGCATTTTTTTGCCCATGCGCTCACTCCTTCATCCACAGCCATCTGTCCTCCTTCTCATCTTTAGCTTGGCACAAGGATGCGCCCAGTTGAACCGCCAGATCTTGCGGTGTACTGCGCCCACTCCGATTCCTCTCCACAGCGCACGCGGCTCATCCCTGCGCATAGATCATGCCTTTTACCCTCCTCTATCTACACCATCTCCTATGCCAATGTTCATCTCCACCTGTGTCGACCATCATCATCCCTGACACAAATTCACCACCTCACCATTTCCATTGCATGTGATCCCGATATTAAAGCACGCTAGGAATCAAAGGACCAGTTGTGGCAGAATTACCTCTATGTGTAGCGTCGTTGCAACGCTCTTCACATCAGTCGCACAACTAGAGAAGTAGACACCAGAAAACACACAATGTTTGTCTGAGCGGAGCCCTCAAACGATGGTGCCCAGTGGCCTACCATCATCCTTGCTCGACACCCTCCTCTCCTCTTCATTGACCATCCAGACACCTCCAAACTCAACATCTGGCATGACACTGTGGGCTCAAGCACTATCAACATCAGTGTGCGCCACTTCCCCTATCATGCCCTGAGGTATGGCTAATTGTGCCTCTTTTATACACAATGTGATCCATGTATAATACATGAACGATGTTGGAACCTTCTCGAAGCTTTTGTATGCGTGTACACCTCCTTTAGCTCTCTCAGAAATTGAGTAAGTATTTTGTTTCAAGATGCATGGGAATTTTGTTAAGTTTTGTTGTATATAATCCATCTAAGTCTTATTCATACATGCTTGTAGTTGATTTTATCCTTATGACTTCTATCTCTAAAAGTAGAATTGGTTATTTCTATCTTTACCATCGTTTGTCAAAACATATTGTTGACCTCTATTACTCACTCGACGTTCAGGAGATCATGGCCACGGATTTTGCTCAAAGCTTTCGGTGTCGGTGGCAGTCTCCCACGTCGCCGCACCCCCCCCCCCCACACCTTGAAGTGTATCTAGCGAGATTATTGGGGAGTGTATCATGGACGGGCAAAATCGTGGACACTAATGTATCTTTGTATGTCTCATTATGCCGATCCCCTCTCCCCCCCCAATGACGTCATGTGTATTGGGGGCGTGTAGCGGTTACTGTATTGTACGCATCTTAACATTAGTACACAACTGTTTCAATTAACTTTTTTATTGAATTCGACGTCGTTTAAATACAGTTCTAAACTCTTCTTAACTTGGGAGGGGGGGGGATCAAACGTCCATCCCCTCCCTCACCCTCCAAACTTGACAGGTGTATCGGGGGAGAATAGCGGGTAGTGTATCATACGTACGCAAAAAAAAAGAGTGTGACTTTACACTTGTGTACTAAAAATGATGCCTTTTGGATACACCGCCAGAAAAAACACTAGTGTAACTATATACTGGTGTACTAATTGTATCACTTTTCAGATGTACCATCTGGAACAATACCCCAATTCACTTTGATGTCGGGGGGGGAGGTGGGTTGAGCGTCGATACCATCCCCCCCTCTCCAAACACAACGATTGTATTGGGGGAGAGTAGCAGGTAGTATATCGTACGTACGCAAAGCAAAAAACAAAAGTGTATCAATACACTTGTGTACCAAATAGGTTGCAGGCTAGATACAGTATCCGAAACAATCCCCCAATACACTTCTGGGTCAGGGGGCGGGGGAGTCGAGTGTCAACCCCTCCCCTTCGCCCCCTCCCCCCCCCCCTCCCAAACACCACGAGTGTATCGGGGGAGGGTATCAAGCATCTCATTGTACGTATTAAAAAAAAACACAAGTGCACCGATACACTTGTATACTAAATCGGTTCTGATTCAATACACTTTTCCATACACTCCGCTAATAAACTTTTGACTTCGAGGGGGAGGGGTACGAGCTACAACTCCATCCGTCCACTCCCCCTCCCCCCAACACATGGCGAGTGTATCGGGGGAGAGAAGCAGGTAGTGTATCGTACGTACGCAAAAGGAAGACAACTGTGTATCGATACACTTGTGTACCATTTAGGTTGCGGGGTAGATACACTTTCTTAAACACTCCACACTTTGCTTCTTCAGAAAACAGGAAGGGGGGGGGGGGACGACCATCGAGCGGGTAGTGTATCATGCGTATGGAAAAAAAGTGTTCTAATGTATGGACACACTCCTGTTTTGAATCGTTCATTGTTCAGATACAGTTCTCAATACACTCTCCCAATACAATTGAAACTCGGGAAGGGGGTCAATCATGGATCTCCATCAATGCTCAGCTACATCTCTCGATCTCTCATGTGCAAAACCCCAGAACTCACGCCCCCTCCAAATTGGAGTAAATAATGCGACTTCCTAGTCCATCTTTGACTATTGCACCATGTATTTCCATGGGCCTTTTTACGCAGGAAACGGTTCCTTCGATACCTCAGCATTAAACGGCCCGATGTACGATCGGCACCTCCCCTCCATAACCCACGTCCCCTTGCCAAAGCAGACAAAAATCTTCTTTTGATTGTTGCTTGCAACGTGTCGTGTCTCCAATTCCTGCTTTGAATATTTCGTCGGAGTTCGCAGAATGGCATTCTCAGTCCGCGTCAGGGGTTTTCCCCCTTCGCAAGACTGAGGGGCAATCGTCATCAACGACCCAGAGCAGGGAGACTCGAATGTTTTGAGTCTCCGGAGTCCCATATCCATTTTTAACCAGACCCCTTGTTTTGGGACCCAAACCGGGGGTTTTTACCTCGAACTCATGTGTTCGCACGAGTTATTTCGTTTGTTTTATGTCAAAGTTCATCGTAAACAAACTTCGATTTCCATTTTGCCATTCTGGCGCAAAATCGTCACGTGTGAGGCACGCTGGTGATTTCGCGCCAGCTTTCTCGACCTCACCCTTGCTCCCCCTATCCCTTGTCCTCTCTTGCTTGTTTGCAAGGAGGGCGAGGGGGGACGAGGGCACGAGGCCACGAGGCCTCGCCCTCGAGGCCCTCGTGGCCTCTCTGCCGCCGATCGGGCTGAGGCCGCAATCGACGGCTGGTCGCTGGCCGGCCGGTGGCCGGCCGGTCACTTGGCCGGCCGCCGGCCGTCCAGCCGGCCGCCGGCCGTCCAGCCGGCTGGCAGCGAGCTGGCCGGCGGACAACAAAGTACTGGCCGCCGGCCAGCCCTCATTGACGTGAGGGGTGGTGCACAACCATTTATTATGAACCGTCCCGGTTCATGAACACAAGTAGGATGGTAAGTCAGTGAGTCATCAACATTGTGAAAGAAAACTAATAATTTCAATCATAAGCTAGATATGAACACGTGCATGGTACTTAGACCTAAGCTACAGCTTGTAGGTCAGCATGGCTAGCGGCCTCCCCCCTTTAAGCTGGAGCGTCCGCGCGACAACCATGTTGGGCGTCCCCAACCTCCTATGGTCGCTGTCCATGAATGCTGCCCTGTGGGAATGTTGTTCACTTTTTTCCGCATTCAGGTGGTACCTCCTACCACGCGTTGATCTGTGCGAGCTGCAAGCTCGCTCTAGTACTCGTTGACCACCCCTGTGGGCAACCCAGATTCGGGCTCCCATGAATTTTGTTCAGGTCCACAACCGGCCAAATGAACGAGGTACTCCCTGACAACGCGCGACCGAAGAGTACGCTCTCCGTGCTGGAGTAGGCGAAGGACCTCGTATTGGCCCTCGGTAGCCAGGACTGTTGGCGGTGGCTAAACGGTTCCTTTTGCCGTGTATGGAGCAAGTAGGCTCACATGAAACACGTCATGTATCTTCATACTCAGCGGAAGTAGCAATCGGTATGCCACTGGCCCGATGCGTGCCACTATGAGAAATGGCCCAATCCACTTCGGTAGAAGTTTTCTTGCTCCTGGCGACTTCAGCCAAAGGTTTTTAGTGCTAAGCAGTACTTTGTCACCGATGTCAAACAAGACCTCTCGGCGACCTTTGTCGGCATATGCCTTTTATCGCTGCCGAGCTGCTTGAAGGTGACCCTTCGCCTCCTGTAACAAGGAGTCGATGCGCTCGGCAAAGGCCTGAGCGGAAGGAACCTGCCCTCCTGTACTCCCGCTCCTCACCAATGAAGAGGGTACCACTGGATGCCAACCACTGTTCAACACGAACGATATCAACTGTGAGGACCCTTTCACCGAGTTGTTCACCGCAAACTCTGCCGGTACTAGGAATTCGTCCCAACCATGTATGGCGGGGTCCACGTACATGCGGAGCATCTGCTTCAGAGTGCGATTCATGCGCTTTGTTTGTCCGTCATTTTGAGGGTGAAACGCTGTCGATATTTGGGACTCACTACCGAAGTATTCGTGCATCTTTTGCCAAAACTTACTAGCAAATTTTCGATCTTGATCGAAGATAATGCCCAACGACAAGCCGTGGTACTTTATGACACCCTCAAAGAAGAGAGGTGCGGTCTACTCTGTGTTCACGTCAGTGGTTGTAGGGATGAAGTGTGTCATCTTCGTCAAAATCTCCACAACCACTATTATTGCATGATGGCCACGGGCCGTGTCCGGAAGACCAGTAATGAAGTCCATGCTGACGCACTCCCATGGAGTTCTAGGAATGGGAAGCTGTTGGAGGAGTCCAGCAGGCTTCTTGTTGCTAGCCTTATTCCCAAGACATGGGTCAAATTTCATGCAATACTTACGGACATCAACACTCCACCCTGGCCACCAATAGTGGTTCGAGAGTGACTGTCCGGTCTTTCGGGGTCCCATATGACCTGCGACCGGCGGGTCGTGGAACTGGGAGATAACCTTTGCTCGAAGGTCTCCCGATTTTGGCACAAAAAACTTGTTCTCCGTGCCATAAGATTCCTGCAGCCTCCACCAAGCCATACTTGTCCAGATTTTGAGAGTCTTGAAACCAAGAATCCACACAGTAAACCATCCGGATCCTGTTTATAAAACCGTTGTAATGGATAATCTCTCGTGGTGGTTGCCCCAGAGGTGTAGGGATCTGGTGATTGTGCTGTTGCTGTTACAATGGCCATAAAACACCCACTGACCTCGATGGTTGCTTTAATTTCTACAGGCTGTTGGCTTAGTGGATCGGCCACATTGATGCATCCTGGCCGATATTCCTATGTGAACGAGAATCGACTCAAGTATTCGCTCCAACGCACCTGTCATCTTGACAGGTTCGGTTGCGTTTGGAAAAACACCAATGGATTATGGTCGGTCACGACCGTCACACCCCCTTCAGCACCCTCGAGGTAGCATTGCCACATTTTGAAAGCGTGTAGTACCGCAAGGAGCTCTTGATCCCCAGTTGTGTACCGCGTTTCTACGAGAATGAGCTTTTGGCTCTCATACACAACTGGGTGACCGTTCTGCATGAGGACGACTCCGAGTCCTACTACCAACGTTTCATATTGAACCTCCCACGGTTGCGATGGATCCGGAAGAGTTAGGACGGGCGCCGTGGATAGGAGCTTTTTGACATTGAGAAAAGCGTTCTCGCAATCAGTGTCCATTCCCAATGCACGTCTTTTCGCGTGAGCCTGGTTAGCGGTACTACCAAGGTCAAACACCCTTGCATAAACCGTCGAAAGTAGTTTGCAAGGCCGAGAAAAGACCATATCTGCCCAACATTCTCGGGACGTATCCAGTCCACAACGCCTTGGACCTTTCGTGGGTCAACACAGATGCCGTCCTTACCGACGATGTGTCCAAGGTGTTCGCGTTCATCTTGTAAAAACTTGTACTTGCTCACTTTTGCATAGAACTTCTGTTCCTGAAGGATTGCGAGAACTTCGCGTAGATGTCCTATATGCTCTTCCATTTATTTGGAGAAAACGAGGATGTCATCCAGGTAAACCAAGACAAAATGTCCAAGTTGCTTGGCGAACGTTCCGTTCGTTTCTCCTTGGAAGGTTGCCGGGGCATCCGTAAGCCGGAAGCATAACACTCGGAACTGATAGTGTCCCAATTGCCTCCGAAACGCGTTTTTGGGCACATCGTCTTCCGTGATGCGGATTTGATGGTACCCTTGAGATGAATCCAAGGACGAAAATACTTTTGCGCATTGGAGTTGGTCAAAAAGGTCCTCAATCCGCGGTAAGGGGAATCGATTTTTCACCGTCAGCTTCTTCAGCGCCCGGTAATCCACGCACATACGTAAACCACTATCCTTTTTTGCACAAAAAGGATCGGTACACTGTACGACAAGCTACTAGGCTCAATCCACCCCTTTGCAAGGTACTCTTTGATTTGGCATTCGGCCTCTCGCCTTTCTGCTGGACTAGGGAAATACATGGGTCTAAACGGAGGAGTCACCTCCGGTTGCAGCGGTATCATGTGGCCCATGTGTCTTTCTGGTGGAAGCCCAGCCGGTCCGGCTTGGAATACATCCGAGAACTCCGCCAATAGAGATCTGATCTCTTGTGGCGTGTCTTCCGTCACGTCGTCCTCCACTTTCTGCAGATGAGCCAAGAAGTATCGACAACCTTGTCGAATACGTCTCTTGACTTGCATTGCAGACAAGATGGCATGGACTTTGAGTCGGGTCGGTGATAATTCTAGCCCGAATCCATGTAAAGCGGCGTTGTCCTTTTTGGAGGATCAAACGCTTCGATTCAACGGACATTAGTGCCTTGTTGTCACGGAGCCAAGGATGGCCTAGCACCACGTCAAACATGTCAAGAAGGTTGAGTACCTTCAACGTGATACTCTGTGTGCACCCTTCAATACAAATTTTTGCTTTACAAGTACCGATCACGGGTACCGTACAGTTGTCAATGACAATAACTGCGCCATTCGATGGCTCTTACCTCAAGCCAACCTGTCCGGGAAAGCGCAGGCTAACGAAAGAGTCGTTCTCTCCAGTGTCAGCAAGTACGTTCACGGGAGCAACAACTAGGTGTCCTTTGAACAGTATTGTCATGTTGCCCCCACACTTGCGAGTGAACAGACTCGATGACGGCAAGACGATTTTGTGATAAACACAAAATTTGTACGATGGGCGTCGCAACCGCCATGATTCACCCACTCGAGTCCACATCTTATGGGCACGTGTGAATTTGGCTAGCACCTTCCAGTCTTTAAGCTTAACTCGGACGAAATCGTCGACTAAAGGTACTACGAACATGATTGAACTCATTGCTTTGAGGGCGTATGCTTCAATCATTGCGTCACAAAACTCTTGCACAGTGGTTGGTGTCGCCACCACTAAGCATGTAAGATCATGCATCACGTCCGGAGATGCAAGGTTTAGTGGGCAATGTCGGTCAGCAAGTGTAGAATGCGCATCAATAAGAGGATAGAAGAGAACAGAGAAATTTGAACTCGTCAATAACTCAAATTTTTTAACATCCTCATCTAAAAACATGAACCCACACTCGTGATCCAGTTTTACCCCTGAGTGGTCCCCACTGACGTCACTCACGGGTGGGGAAAACCCGTCCCACGGCCCTGTCCGTTACCACGGCCGTGCCCATTGCCGCGACCGCGACCCTGTCCATGGCCCTGTTCGCGGCCTCCTGCTACACCATCCCCATGAGGTACTACTGTTGCAGCTAACGCCGCGGCCTCTTGTCCACCCCCAGCAGCCTGAGGGCACTAAGCCCTAAAGTGGCCCGGTTGCATGCAGTTGTGGCAGAGGCCTTTGCTGAAGGATGTGTTGCGACACTCACGCGCCGCCTGCAGCTTGTCATTCTCGCGGTTGCGCTTGTTGTTGGGGCCCTTGTATCCACCAGCCTTCTTGGCTGGTGGGTTTGCAGGCTGCTTGTTCTTGGCGTCGCCTCGCTGTCCAGCTGACTCACCAGTCCCTACAGCGTCTATGCACATGTTGCGTTCTGTTGTGCTCATGCATTCGGCCGTGCATCAGAGAAGTGCTTTGGGTTCATCGAATACACTTCGCTCATGTAGTCGCGTAACGCCCTCTAGCTTGTTCAAACTTGGCTAGTGGTTGTCGTGGTGGTCTTGTCTTTCAGCTTCTCGCTAGCGAGACCATCACGCAAGTACTCCAGCAGCATGCACTCCGGGCACTTGAAGGTCTGAGTCCCATCGCCCTCGGTGAAGCTTTTGGCTTCTTCCACGAGTGTGGCGAACTCGCTCAAGTAGGATTCGAGCGAGCTGCCCAGCTGCCTGAAGTCCTTGATCTTGTGGAATACGTGCTGCGCCTCCTCACGTTGGGTGCACTTCTTGCGCATGATCGCGCAGAAGGCCTCCCACGGCATGGGCTGCCACTCGAGGTGCGGCTGCTGCGCAGTCCACTCCTTGACCACATACTTGAAGAGTTTGTCTTCAAGCCGCGTTGTGGCAAGGTCACCCCACTGGCTCAATGTAGCCTTATGGACACGTAGGACGTGCTCCATGTGGTTCAGCCAGTCGGTCAGCTTCACACCCTTTCGAAAGGTCTCCACACTGTGGAGGAAGGACATGTTCATGACCGACCCCGAAGTCGTCGAGGTAGGCAAGTCGTCGCTGCCACCGGCAGTGGCATCTGCAGTTGCAGCACGCTGAGCTTGCTGTTGCATCCGCACCTGGGTCACGCTCTGCAATGCCTTGTCAAGGTCGTTGCATCGGCGGCTTGCCTCATGGGCGGCCAAGCGCTGCAGCTGGTGATCACGGTCAAGGTCTGTGATGCTCTACCCAACGTGGGCTAGCAAGTTTGTGAACGCAAAAAACTCTGATGTCGTCAGAGCATCGACGATGGCCTCCAGGGCCTCGCGTTTTCCGTGCACCCTTACCCACTGCAAGAGGGTACGGTTCACGTACACGCCTCCAAGGAGTCCCACCTTTTGGAGGAGACTGTCGTCGGCGACGATGCTCGAGTGGACGCTGCCCTGCCCCATTGCGGCCACATCGTAAGAAGGAGGGTACGCCCCCATTCCTCTGAGTGGTGCCGTATCTCCACCATCTGTGGTGATCTTAAGTCAGCCAGCGGCCTCGGCAGCAAACTCCGCGAGCCTACAATGGTCATCGCGAATTGCCTTTGCGGTGACGTCGTCCGGCTCGTTATCGCGGGAACTTCCCGTATGGCAGCTTGCGGCGCCCTTGCTGCTCTCGGCATTCTCGCTACTGTTGACAGCTTCAGGCGATGCGGTGGGCCTCTTGCCCTTCTCGAGCAATCCGCGCGAGTTTGTTGCACGACGATGGCGATGGTCGCGATCCTCGTCGCCTTTGCCATCGTCGACGTCGTGCTCTTTGTCGACGTATCCCCCTGGAAGATCCTCCTCCATCGCGTCGTCTGTCGCATGGGGGTCGCCCACATACGCGTCGACGTGCTTGTCGAGCACCTTTTTGGCCTGCACACGCTTCTCGGTATCGCCAAGGTTGGCGTTGGTTGCCTTCAGTGGTACGGTTGCCCTTGGCAGTGCGGTTGCCTTTGGGTTGGCAACCGTGCTCGTGGTGGCGGCTCCCAAGATTTGGAGTCCGCCGAGAGCTCGTGGTGAGGCTGTCACCACATTGCCGTTGTTTGTCTTGGACGGTCCGACACTTTCCATCTTGTCGTTCGTGCAACTAGCACGTGAAGGTCATTGTGAGGATCACCCCACAACTTAAAGGAGGAATAGCCCCCTACAATCTACCTCTCACGATCGGTGAGGCAATTTCAATTTAAACTTCTATTTTCCTAGGTCGCCACGTCGGCACAAGGTCGTGGGTTTAGAAACTATTCCTCCTAAGCCGTGACTCACGGCACTTGGTAGCAACTAGGATCTAGGAAAGATAAATTACCAATACAAGGGAGTAACTAGAAGTGTGATTACCGCTCACAAAACTAGGAAAAAGAGCAAGAACACAAGTGAGTACAAGGTCAAGAGCAAAATGACTACTTTTCTTCTTGACTTCTTTTCTTCTTGTCTTCTGGTCTTCTTGGTCTCTTCTTGCGTCTTCTTGGCACGTCTCGCGCCCCTTGGCGGTGTCCTCCTTGAGCCGACGGCGTTCGGAGAGCCGCAAAAAGTCTTCAAGGTATCACCCTCCTTCCTTTTAGGGTACTCTCAGGCCGTGAAAGTCCCTAAACTTGGGCAGGGGCACTTTACCATTTCTTGGATGAAGGGATTTTGAAGGAGCATTCACAATGGGGAGGATTTTGTGGTTTTGAGGGTGGGAACTCCCCACCCCGTCCCACAAAAATCCTTCTAGCCCTCTAGAGGTGAAGAGAGGCTAGAAGGAAGAGTCTCCACCAAGTAGAGCTTTTTTCAAGCTCTCTAACGCACTTTACAATGCTTCAATCCGTGGATTGTAGATGCCGTAGTCTCTTCTGGCATTTCTGCTGCTGCTTACAACTGCCGGCGGCTTTTTATATGTGACGTAGCCATCGTTTTCGTCGAACCCCTAGTCGCGAGGGTCGTCCGGCTCTGAGAACCACTATAACGTGTCGTGTCTCTAGCTCCTGCTCTGAAGTCGTCGTTGGAGTTCGCAGAATGGTGTTCTCAGTCCGCGTCAGGGGTTTTCCCCCTTCGCAGGACTGAGGGGCAATCGTCATCAACAACCCAGAGCAGGGTGACTCAAATGTTTCGAGTCTTCGGAGGCCCATATCCGTTTTTAACCAAACCCCTGGTTTTGGGACCCAAACCAGGGATTCTTACCTCAAACTCGTGTGTTCGCACAAGTTGTTATGTTTGTTTTATGTCAAAGTTCGTCGTAAACAAACTTCGATTTCCATTTTGCCGTTCTGGCGCGAAATCGTCGCGTACGAGGCACGCTGGCGATTTCGCTCCAGCTTTCTCGACCTCACCCTCGCTCCCCCTATCCCTCATCCTCTCTTGCTTGTTTGCAAGGAGGGCAAGGGGGGGCGAGGGCACGAGGCCACGAGGCCTCGCCCTCGAGGCCCTCATGGCCTCTCAGCCGCCGATCGGGCTGAGGCCGCGATCGGCGGCTGGTGGCTGGCCGGCCGGTGGCCGGCCGGTCACCTGGCCGGCCGCCGGCCGTCCAGCCGGCCGGCAGCAAGCTGGCCGGTGGCCAGCAAAGTGCTGGCCGCCGGCCAGCCCTCGCTGACGCGAGGGGCGGTGCGCAACCACCCCTCGCTTCAGCGAGGAGGGAGGGCCAAACCGGCCTTCCCGCTACACTGCTCGAGCGATAGTGGCAACAAGAACTTGATTGTCGCTCTCGCGCCAGCCAGGCTATTTCAGTCTTGTCGCTCTTGATCGGCAATACACTCCGCTTCATGCAGAATTTACCTCCGTTAGGCAAGATTATCTTTCTGTATAGAACAGTGTCAACTAAAACATTATTAAAAAGGAATGCTCCTTTGGCACAACCTATGTCACATCAAGTGAGAACATGTTTGTACAAGTTTTTCAGCAAAGAAATGTTTTTAAATGAGAAGAAAATTCCAACAAATGTTGCTCTTGTTCTAGAGCTCACTCTTCAAAGGATCCTTGTCATATGTCCCATTGTTTTACACAAGTCAGGGTGTGTATGGATTTTGGGTGATTGAACATAAATTCATCCCTCATGGACGAAGATCAAGAATAGCTACAATCTGATACTCCCTCTATTCAGCTCCATGATCGCACCTAGTGTGATGACTACTTTTACAAAAATGCACCAGGTCCGAGCTCTCCTGCACATCATCACTAACAAGGTATTGAGAATCTTCTTGCGAATCCATAGCAACTTACGGCTCCTCAAACGGTGAAGTGTGGGGGAAGATAAGTTCAGTTCTGTGAGCTGCCATGGCCAAAACATAGGAAAAACGGCTAGTAACAAGCTACACATGTCTAACGGGTGAGAGCTCGCTAATCGAGCTCCACCCGTGGGTCGGAAAGCGAAGCTCGTTGGTGTCTCAATCAAACCGGGGCAAAAACCTTGGAAGCCCAAAACCGGGCTCGCAAGGGCATGCGATGCCCGAGGGTATCTCAGCCTATGTCACTGTAAGAAAACAACCTACTTTCTGCCTTCCAACAAGCATAGTTTCAGGTCACATGTAGGTGTGAGTGTGCAAAACCAAAACTATGTCACTTCCTACTTAGAGGAACAAACAGGTGCATCGTGAGAGGCTAAGCATGAGAGAAAGCCGTTGTCTCTGGCAAGAAGGAAGAGGGCCATGCAAACAGGATGGAGGCAACCACTCATGCGGAGTGAGGGAAGCACGGGCCGTCACGGTGCGTCGCCTCCACTCCCTGCGCCAGCATGCCCTGTGCACTCACGACCACCCACGAGAAGAAACATGTACAACGCGAGATTAAGACGCCCCCTTGGACGGGAGTGCGGCGGGCATGTAGCCAAGATGTTGCAGTTGGAGCAGGAGGGATGAAGATGGAAGGGCCTTGGTAAGAAAGTCAGCAAGCTGGGCCTGGCCACTAATGGCACAGACAATCACCGTCCCAACCTCCACTGCCTCTCGAACAAAGTGATCTTTGACACTTACATGTTTTGTGTGTGGATGCAACACACCATCATTTGCTGCAATGCGACAAGCTGCTGAACTGTCACTATGCACGGGAACAGGAGATGTGTAGATGCCCAATTCCTCAAGCAGACGTGCAGGCCAGATCCCCTCACACGCTGCTTCACCCAACGCCATGTACTCTGCTTCTGTCACACTTCATGCCACACATGACTGTTTGGCGCTACGGCACGACAGGGCAGTGCCCCACACGCAAAAAACATATCCACCCCGACTGTGAGCTGCACGATCACGGGGATAATCACTGTCATAGTACCCATCCAAGACTGGACTTGTGCCAGGGGGGAACACCAGACCAAGCACAGCGGTGTCCAGAAAATAACGCAACAGCTTCAACAGTGCTTTCTGATGCGTGCTGTGTGGTTTCTGGCTGAACTGGGCAAGCACATTCACTGCACATGCATTGTCGGGACGTGTAGTGGAGGCAAGGTATGAGAGACTGCCAGTGATCTGTCTGTAGAGTGTTGGATCTGTGTCTGAGCCATAGTCCATGGTGCGTGTGTCAAGCAAGTTTGTATAGACATCGGGGCTCATGGGTGTTTGCTGTGGCGATAGGTGTTGTACTAGGTACTGGAAGCATTCAGTGAGGTGAGCTAGAAATCGACCTTGGTGGAGTGTCAGGGTCTGTGCTGTGCGGTCACGTGTGATGGTCATGCCCAGGAACTTTTGTGCCTCGCCCAGGTCTGTCATGTTGTGGTGAGCTGTGAGCAATGCCTTGGCCTGCCTAATGAGTGCAAGAGATGGGGACAGAATTAGCAAATTATCCACATAGATGAGCAGTGCGACAAGCAGACCATTGTCCGAGCGGAGGAAAAGTGAGGGGTCACATATACTTCGCATGAACCCACCACTCTCTAGCATGCGATGAATCTCTTTGTTCCAACACCTTGGCGCTTGCTTTAGGCCGTACAGTGCCTTCAGCAAGAGCCATACCCGGTCTGTTCCGTCCTCATAGCCTTCACGTTGTTTTACATATAGTTCTTCGTCAAGTGGTCCATTCGAAAAAGAAGTTTTGACATCCATTTGATGGATGTCCCAGTCCTCGCATGCTGCCACTGCCAGCAAGGCGTGCTTGGTTCCGTGTTTTCCCACGGGTTCATAGGTGTCTGTGAAATCCTGGCCTGGTATATGGTGAAAGCCTTTGGCTACAAGCCGTGCCTTATACTTCTCAATCAGGCTCTGGAGATTCCTCTTCAGTTTGAACACCCACTTGACATCAATGGCCTTCCGGCCGGGTGGCAAGGGCACCAGCTGATACACCTCATGTTCTAACAGCGTGCTCAGCTCAGCCGCCATCGCCTTTTCCCATTCAGAGGCATCTGGGCACCCCCTTGCCTCAGTAAGGGTCAGGGTCTCAGTTACACCGTGCCCAATGGCTGTGGTGCCGACAGTGTGATAAAACTGTTTGTAGTCAACTCTGGGGATATTCCACAGAGATCGTCGCACCGGTTCAGGCGATGATGGTTCCGCACTCTCAGCTATAACAAGATGTGTCAGTGGGCTGAGACCTGGAGGTACCTGCGTGGCACTGGACTCTGTGCTAGCCAGATTAGTGGATGAGAGCAATTTCGTTGGCAAAGGGGTGGCCATCTCACTGTTCTGCATTGGTTGAGCCACACGACCCTCATTTTGCAATGGAGGAGACATGAAGACAGGCACACTCACATACTTTGGGTAGTGCTTGGGCATGGGCAGAGAGGGAGCATCACACAACGCACGGAACACCCTATAAGACATGTGTTCCATAAATGAAGCATCTCGATTTTCAATAAAGCAGTGGTTTGTGGGGTCCCAGAACGGCCATGCTTTCGAAGCATGAGAGACCCCAACAAAGACACACCAACGGCCACGTGGACTCAGTTTATGCTCTCGTTGTGGTGGGGCGAACCAGACACATGCCACTGTATCCCACACCCTGGCTGGTTGCAGGTCAGCCTTTTCTTTGAACCAACATTCCAATGGTGTCATCATCTGGGGCAGTGGACCTTTTGGGATACGGTTCCATATCCAGGTGATACACTTCACACCCTCTTCCCAAAATCCAAAAGACAGGCTGAATTCAGTTAGCAGCATGCGCAGTGCATCACCGAGGGTTCTGTGCCATCGTTCCGCCACCCCATTTTGTTGTGGAGTGTAGGGTGCTGTGGACTAATGCTCGACTCCTTTGACCTTCTGTTCTGCTGTAAGTGTACCAAGGAACTCACCACCTCTGTCAGTTCGTAACTTCAGAAGTGAACATCCTGTCTGGCGTTCTGCCAGACAGGATCCATTCTGGGATCCATTCTGAATTTGCACGTTGGGCATCGGCCATGGTTTTTAACGGCAAGGCCCAGAGAAACCGACTGTAGTCATCAGTGAGGGTCAAGACATTCACTGAGGCATACTGGACTGATGGCACTAGCATGGGCCCTGTGAGATCAGAGTGCACGAGTTCCAGCGGCCTCGTTGTCGCACTGTCATGATTTGGGAAAGATTTTTCTGTGTGCTTTCCCTTCGTGACACTCAAGACATGTGTTAGGTTTGAGACCGTGTGGACAATCGCCAAGAAGCTGGCCGTGGGCTGGGGTGTATTTCAGGAAGTCACTGACTATTTCAGTGTTGATGTGTGCTAGGCGACGGTGTATGAGATCTATATGTACTGCATCACTGCCTGTGACAACATCCACTTGGGGTCAACTCACTTGTGAATGGACAAAGGGGAACAGTGTCAGTTTGTACGGCATGTCCGTATGCAAAGGCCCACCAGCCAGTAAAGTGCCAGACGTGTCAAAGAGCATGCATCGCTGTTTTTGTGTACGTGCTGACACATTAGCCTCTTGATCTAACTGCCCCCCAGACAGCAAGTTGACTTTCAGCCGCGGTACACAAGACGCTGGTCAGCCACAATGCCCCGCCCGGTGCCTGGAGAGCCACTGTCCCCACACCCTCAACAGAGTAGACCTCCCCAGACCCGGTTTTCACACCCTCAACATTGCATGTGGCATGCAATGTGACAAACAGCTGGCGATGCAGGGAAACATGATGCGATGTGGCAGTGTCAAACAGTAACTCATGCATGGGCAATGCGTGTGATGTGGTGATATGAGTGTGCCCCAACTTCTGACCTGGCGGTTGTGGAATGGCGGTCGGCTCAGGTGGGTGCAGCTCCATGAGCGCACTCCACCCCGGTCCTGGTGGCAGCGTTAACGACTGCTGAGGCTCTGTTGTCTCAACATAGACCCTCTGCACCCATGCTGGTATAAGGAAGGGGTCTCTCACGTATGCAGGGACGAAGACAAGTCCCTAATACACTGGTGATGGTGCTGGTGCTGATGGGTACATGCTTGGCTGCAGGTGCGGCGGACCAAATGTGGCCGCCCCGAAGGGTGCCGGCACACGAGGTCCAGCCGCAACCTGCATCGTCCATGTAGGGGGATGGTGATACTGATGCTGACCAGGATGAAGGTACGACGTCGGTGACTGGCCCACTGTCGGACGTGTCTGCTGCGTGGATGGAGTCATGATCCGCTGTAGAGCCGGACATGCACGCCAGTAGTGACCCGGCTGCTTGTAGTAGTTGCAGGTGCGGTTCCCCGCTACTTGATCATGCCCTTGTCCTCTACCGCCTTGTCTGCCTCGGCCTCCTCCATCTCTACGGCCTCCCCCACCCCCTCTACCCAAGTGATGGTGTGGTGGAGGGGGGGTGCCTTCTCCCTGATGCACAAACGCACTCCCTGCTGCACCCTCATCTTCGCGTGCCTCGCCTTTCAAAAAATCTTCATAGTTCTGCAACTCTTTCAACACCTCAGCTAGGTGGGTGTTCTCAATTTTGTCAGCTTTCAGCTTCCCAAGCAGTCCGCGCCGGAAGTCCTTGTACGGTTCTCCAAGATGCAGAAGAACCGGATCCAACCACTCTACTATGGTGCAGGAGGCACAAAGGCCGACGATGCGCCGGCGAAGATCCATGGCAGCGTCCCATTATTCGGCAACTGATGCACTTGGCTTGGGACGAAGGTTACGGAGCTTCTCGCGCAAGGCGATGACTAGGGCCATCCCCTGCTCCTCCTTCCGTGTGGTCAGGTGCTGCCATGCCTCGTGGGATATGGGTTCTCCGCTGCATGGATTCTCACGATCCTCCCCTTTTCCCCGAGAGCAAAAATGATGGATGGAATATTGTTGTTCATCAGGGAGTGCACGTGTCAAGGCATTGAACGCTCTCAGGCACCCGCGGGTCAGTGCCCTCAGGCGGCGGAGCTAGGTAGTAATCCTCCACACCATGCTCCACCACCCATGAGAGAAATACATCTTTCCAAGACAGAAAGTCACACACGCCGAGCGGCGGCGGCGTCAGGTCTTTGTGGGAAAATGCCCTGCTTAGGTAATCCCACGACAAAGCTGCGGAGGCTGCGCTGGCGGCGGCGCCGCTGGCAGCGTCGGCGGCGGTGCCGGTGCCAGTGATAGCTCCGACAATTGCACCGGCCCCTCCCAAATCAGATGCAGCTTCGCTCATGCTGCTAGGGAGCCTACGTCAGCTCTGCTGCTCTCTCGTTGCTGCCAAAGAAGTTTTTGGCACCTATTCGCCGGGCCCACTTTGGGCTCAGATTTCTGCCGCGAGCCCTAAGCTCGTTTGGGATTGCCTCTTTTGACTTGAGGACGTCGGCCACGCCTTCTCTGACCTGCACACGTCCCCTCTGGGCCAGGTGACCCCTCCGTCACCCTTAATAGGGGCACGACGACGCTTGGGCTCTTTCCCTTGCCCCCTCACCCCTTTTAGCGTCACTTCCCCTGCTTCCGTCGCCCCTACTCAATGCGCGTGGCCTAGGGAAGAGCGGTCGACACTCCTAGGGGCGTGCGTGACCTGCTTTCGCGGCAGTCGCGCAGCTCTACTGTCGCGCATCACTCGGCCGCCCCTGTCTTTGCTTGGTGCCGCCTCGATTCCCCATTGTCTTGTCTCCGACTGGGCTCTGACACCATGAGAATCTTCTTGCAAATCCATAGCAACTTACAGCTCCTCAAATGGTGAAGTCTGGGGGAAGACAAGTTCAGTTCTGTGAGCGGCCATGGCCAAAACCTAGGAAAAATGGCTAGTAACAAGCTACAGAGGTCTAACGGGTGAGAGCTTGCTAATCGAGCTCAACCCGTGGGCCGGCAAGCGAAGCTCGCCAGTGACTAGATCAAAACGGGGCGAAAACCTCGGAAGCCCAAAAATGGGCTCGCAAGGGCATGCGATGCCCAAGGGTATCTCAGCCTATGTCACTGTAAAAAACAACCTACTTTCTGCTTGCCAACAAGCATAGTTTCAGGTCACATGTAGGTGTGAGTTTGCAAAACCTAAACTATGTCACTTCCTACTTAGAGGCACAAACAGGTGCATCGTGAGAGGCTAAGCATGAGAGAAAGCCGTCGTCTCTGGCAAGGAGGAAGAGGACCATGCAAGCAGGATGGAGGCGACTACTCGTGCGGAGTGAGGGAAGCACGGGCCGTCATGGTGCATCGCCTCCACTCCCTGCGCAGCATGCCCTGTGCACTCACGACCACCCACGAGAAGAAATATGTACAACGTGAGACTAACAGGTATTCCATTGCATCATCCAATTGCATTGATACTTCCTTCTAAGAATCATTTGTGATATTGGAATACAATTTGGAAGAGGGAGACCCAGACCAATTAATGATCCAACAGTTCAGATTGCCTCACAACTAGGATTGGTCCCCTCTAAAATCCCAATATTTGCTCTCAGACCTCGTCGCCTTCCAAGACCTCCTCCTCCGAGAAGAAGACAAGAAGGTGTTCCTCCAGTCATCTCCTTGGATGATGATTCTCCAAGCAAATAAAATAGTCTCTCGATGAGTCTGGTTCATCAGGATTTTGGAAATAAGCGAGAACCAGCCTCACTGCTCTCATCTCTCTGAAAACTGTGAGTCTCAATATAATGGTTCAAGTCTTGCAAGAACCACGTTGATCAAACCTCTCTTTGGTCATGTGACCGTTCACCAACAGTCAAGAATCCCTCTAACAACATGACATGTGATACCCGCGTCCGGCTAGCAGAAAGAAGCCGTTGTCCTTGCTGCTTTGTCCTAATCGGTTTGGATGTGTCGAGGATGTTCATTCCCTCGCAACTCAACCTAGAACAGTCTTTTCATCATGTTTGCCTTTGGTTTCGTGGCTTCACCATCGTGTCTTTGCTCTACTTGCTCATCGCTCATTCTTCCATCGCTATCCACTCCAGCTCTCAACTTCGCAGCTCTTTGCTTCATCAGCCTCACTCCTCTGCTCAGCTTTGCTCATCACATCACTCATCCCATCAAGTCTGCACTCTCTGCTCCAAATTCCTCGTGCTATCCACCTGTCTACCTCTCAGCCCTACAGCAAGTTGTAACTCTTCTACGACTTACTCCATGCATTCCTCTTTGCTTTGTTCAGCATTTTTATGTCTGTCAAACTTCCTTGCTTTTGCCTACTTCTCTTGTTGTTTCCACCGCTCCCTCCATTCTTCTTACATTCAAGACATGGCAGTGTTATCTAGAGTTCCGCGGATGCATCTTACGCACTGACCACCATGCTCTGAAATATTTGAAGTTGCAGCCGAACCTCCGTCTACTTCAAACCCAATGGATGGAGTTCCTTGAACCCGGGTTTGTCTCTGATATTAAGTACAAGCCAGGCAACACAAACCAGGCAAACACACTCAGCCACCAACAAGATACAATGGCCAAGGCAGCAACACTACAGCTGCAGCGACATCCGTATCTTGAGAAGTTGTTCACAGGAGGGTATGACCAGCATGGCGGATATGACAAGGCAGTATTCTGGTACAACTGTTGGCGGAGACGATTCACTTGCCAGGTGGTCGTTCCCCCGAACGATGAACTTTGCCGCATGCTTCTGGAAGAGTGCCATGACACTTCAGAGAAAACAAGATGCGGAAGAACTGGCAAAACACTGCTTGTGGCACAAGATGCAATCCGAAGTTGCCAACCTCTGCAAAACCTGCGACACATGTCAGCGACCCGTCGCACATGGCCACCCAGACTTTTGCAACCACTCCCCATTCTGACGGAACCGTGGAATGACATCTTCATGGACTTCATCACAAGACTACTAGTCACACCTGAAGGATATGATGCAATCCGTGTGGTTGTCGACAAGTTTTCCAACATGTCTCACTTTATTCTGACTACGACCACCGTTACCGCGGAAGGAACTTTGAGACTGTTACACTGAAAATCATACGACTACACGCCGTGCTCAGAACCACCAAGGGCAACAGAGACAGTCCATTCACTAGCCATTTTTAGCACAACTTGATGACTCCCTACGGCAATCAGATCCAACTATCAACGGCGTCCCAACCTTCAACCGACGGCCAAACCGAGCGGACGAACCAAACGCTTGATCAACTTATCCGAACATTATGCCATCCTCATGGGACGGATTGGGCACAAAAAATCTCGACCGCCGAAAATGCATACAGTTTGGCAATCTCTACCGGAACGGGTAAAAATCCGTTTGAAGTAGTGTATGGCAAACTTGCCGCCACACCAGCCGGACTCCACAGCCCAAGCAACATTGCCGCGATTGACATCTAATGCCGCAATTTTCACACCATCTGGGATGAAACACAGCAAACACTTGCGAAGACGCAAGCGGCGATGAAACGAGCAACTATCCGACATCGCAGCGCCGATGTTTTCGCTACCGTTGACAATTTTCTTCTCAGCTGGACCGACATCAAACTCCATGGAGCCGATTGTTCGAAGCTCAAACCTCGATGGTTGGGACCTTTTGAGATTGAGTGCATGCAAGCCCCTGTGGTTGCGTGGCTCAAACTCCTCGACACTAGGCACGTTCATCCGGGGATTCATATCAATAGACTCCTGTACTACCGAGACCACGGAGAAAACTTCCTCGGTACGGATGTACCTACCCGTGTCCAAGTGGACGAGGAAAGTGAGTACATCATCGATAAAATCCTCGGCCATTGAGGACGTGGAAAATCAACAGAATCTTGTCAAGTGGCAGGGCTACGATGGCACGCATAACAGATAGAAACCATACAACCTCTGCGACATCGATCACCTGATCGAAAAACATTACTACCGTCACCGGGCCACATCTCTGCGAGCACCGGGATGTCGTAGTTGAAAGGGGGGGAAGTGTCATGTAGTAGACATACACGAGACATTTTTGTTGCTACAGGAATAGCCCACCGCGAGTGGAGACCTCCATTTTCACTCTGACGGTCGAGGGCAATTCAGCCAACTGTCCTCGCCCTTTGGCAAACATTCTCGTACTTTCGGACAACTCGGACCAAATTTGAGAATCATGGACAGTTGTGCCTGGACCTTTCAGTCAACTTCTTGACACATCGAGACATATATGGATTAAAAACATGCATTTTGCATCTTCGCCGTCGACCCTCGAAACCCCCTGACTTCTTATTGGATCTTCTTGAATCCGACCACTCATGATGCGACTGCACACGCGTCGCTCGACAATCGACCAACGACCCCGCCAATACCTCATTTGTATATCGACACTTATATGTGTATATATATGTTTGATCATTTCAACACTTGTCATTGAAGTGCACTTACCGCTAATTGTAAACAGCTCAAGTGTCCCAAATTCTTAACCTTGTTCTGCCTCCCAACTTCTAAATGTTCACCATGTTTGCTCCATTCGACACAACAGCTGTAGCAGTAGGGCCGGTTCGGCCCTCCCTCCTCGTTGAAGCAAGAGGTGGTTGCGCACTAACCGTCGCGTCAGCAAGGGCTGGCCGCCGGCCAGCTCGCTGCCGGCCAGCTAGACGGCTGGCGGCCGGCCAAGCGACCGGCCAGCCACTGGCCGGCCAGCTGCCAGCTGCCGATCACGGCCTCAGTCCGATCGGTGGCCGAGAGGCCACGAGGGTCTCGAGGGCGCGGCCTCGTGGCCTCGTGCCCTCGCCCCCCCTCGCCCTCCTTGCAAAACAAGCAAGCAAGGATGAGGGATAGGGGGAGCGAGGGTGATGGTGAGAGGATTGGCACAAAATGGCCAGCGTGCCTTGCACGCGACGATTTCACGCCAGAACGGTAAAATGTAAATTGAAGTTTGTTCGCGACAAACTTCAACATAAAATAAACAGAATAACTCGTGCAAACACATGAGTTCGAGGTAAAAACCCCCGGTTTGGGTCCCAAAACCAGGGGTTTGGTTAAGAACGGAAATGGGCCTCCGGAGACTCGAAGTATTCGAGTCTCCCTGCTCTGGGTCGTTGATGACGATTGCCCCTCAATCCTGCGAAGAGGGTAAGTCCTTGACATGGACTGAGGACGCCATTCTGCGAACTCCTACGACGACTTCAGAGCAGGAGCTGGAGACTCAGCCCGTTATAGTGGTTCTCAGAGCCAAACAACCCTCGCGACCAAGAGTTTGATGGAAACGGCGGCTACGACATAGATGAAACACCGCCGGCAGCTGCAAGCAGCAGCAAAAACGCCAGAAGGGACTACTGAATCTACACCTAACGGATTAAACCACCGTTAAGTGCGTTGGAGAGCTGAAAAAGAGCTCTACTTGGGGGAGCCTCTTTCTTCCAGTCTCTCCTCACTTCCAGGGGACCTAAGGGATTTTTGTGGGACGGGGTGGGGAGTGCCCACTCCCAAACCACCAAGTTTTTTCCCTCTTTTCAAGGTTTCCTCCTTCCTTCTTCATCCAAAAATTGGGACAGCATTTTTTCCCAAGGCAGAAGCTTTCACGACCTGAGAGCACCCAAAAAAGGAGGAAGGACAACACCTTCAAAACTTTGGTGGCTTCCTCAACGCCGCCGGCGCAAGGAAGACGCCGCCAAATGGCGCAAGGCGCGCAAAAACTCAAGAGAAGGCCAAGGAAGACCAGAAGACAAAGGAAGGACAAGAAGTAGGAAGAGGGAGTGAAGGAGTTGCTAGGATTTACTAGAACTCCTTTGCGATTCTTTGCCTTTGTCTTGTGAGCGACACTCATATTTGTTTTGTGATTCCCTTGTATTTCAATTTTTTGTTTTCCTGGGTACTAGTCCTTGCCAATCGCCATGAGTCACGGCTTAAGAAGACTAGTTTCAAAGCCCACAACCTTGTGCTGATGTGGCGGCCTAGGAAAAAAGAAAATAAATTACAATTGCCTCACCGATCGTGAGAGCAACATCTTAGGAGGCAACTCCTCCTCGTTGTCGGGTCATCCTCACAACAACCTTCACGTGCTAGTTGCACGACAACTAGATGGCAAGTGCCGGACCGTCCAAGAAAAACAAGGGCAAGGTGGTTACAGCCTCACCACGAGCTCTCGGTGGACTCCAAACTTTGGGAGCTGCCGCCGCGAGCACAGTTGCCAATCCAAAGGCAACCGTACCGCCTAAGGCAAACGTACCGCCTAAGGCAACCGTACCGCCTAAGGCCACCATACCACCTAAGGCAACCGACGCAAACCTCAGCGACACCGAGAAGCATACGGAGGCCAAAAAAGTCCTCGACGAGCACGTCGACGCACACGTGGGTGACCCCCACACGACGAATGACCCGATGGAGGAGGATCTTCTAGAGGGGGACCCCGATGAAGAGCACGATGCCGACGATGGCGAAGGCGATGAGGATCACAACCATCGTCAACGTCGTGCGGCAAACTCGAGCCGATTGCTCGAGAAGGATAATATGCCCGCCACGTCACCTGAAGCTGCCGATGGCAGCGAGACTGCCGAGAGCAGCAAGGGCGAAGAAAGCGGTCACACGGGAAGTTCCCGCGAGAACGAGCCGGACGATGACTCAGCAAAGGCAATTCGCGATGACCGTCGTAGGCTGACGGAGTTTGCTGCTGAGGCGGCAGGCCGACTCAGGATCACCACCAACGGTGGAGATACGGCACCATCGGAGGAATGGGGGTGGGACCCCCTTCCTACGATGCGGCCGCAATGGGGCAAGGTAGCGCCCAGTCAAGCGTCGTCGCCGACGACAGTCTTTTTCGAAAGGTGGGACTCCTTGGAGGCGTGTACGCGAACCGTACCCTCTTCCAGTGGGTAAGGATGCACGGACAACGCGAGGCCCTAGAGGCTATCGCCGAAGCTCTGACAACATCAGAGCTCAAGTTCGCGTTCACCAACCTACTGGCCCACGTCGGGCAGAGCATCATGGACCTCGATCGTGATCGCAAACTGCAGCGCCTGGTCGCCCATGAGGCAAGCCACCTATGCAATGACCTTGACAAGGCGTTGCAGAGCGTGACCCAGATGCGGATGCAACAGCAAGCGGAGCGTGCTGCAGCTGCGGATGCCATTGTCGGTGGCAGCGATGACTTGCCTACCTCGACGACTTCGGGGTCGGTCATGAACACGTCCTTCCTCCACAGTGTTGAGATCTTCCGAAAGGGCGTGAACCTGACCGACAGGCTGAACCGCATGGAGCACGTTCTATGTGTCTACAAGGCTCCACTCAACCAGTGGGGCAACCTTGCCACAATACGGCTTGAAGACAAACTCTTCAAGTATGTGGTCAAGGAGTGGACTACGTAGTAGCCGCACCTCAAGTGGCAGCCCATGCCGTGTAAGGCCTTCTATGCAATCATGTGCAAGAAGTGCACCCAACGTGAGGAGGCACAGGGTGCCTTCCACAAGATCAAGGACTTCAAGCAGCTGGGCAGCTTGCGCAAATCCTACTTGAGCGAGTTCGTCGCACTCGTGGAGGAAGCCGAAAACCTCACCGAGGGCAATGGGACTTAGACTTTCAAGTACTCGGAGTACATGCTGTAGGAGTTCTTGCATGATGATCTCGCCAGCGAGAAACTGAAGGAGAAGACCACCACGACGGGCATTTGCCAAGCTTGGACAAGCTGGAGGGCATTGCGCGACTACATGAGCAAAGTGTATTCGGCGAACCCGCAGCACTACTTTGATGCATGGCCGAACGCGCGTACATCGCAAGGCCGCGACATGCGCATAGACGCTACAAGGGTTGGTGGGTCAGCTGGACAGTGAGGTGGGGCCCATGGCAAGCAGCCTCCAAACCCTCCAGCCAAGAATGCTGGTGGACACAAGGGTCCTAACAACAAGCGCAGCCGCGAGAATGAGGAGTTGTAGGCGACGCGTGAACGTCGGAACGCCTCCTTTCGCGAAGGGCTCTACCACAACTGCATGCAGCCGGGCCACTTTACGGTTCAGTGCCTTCAGGCTGCTGGTGGTGGACAAGAGGCCGCGGCGTTAGTTGCAGCAGTAGCACCTCGTGGGGATGGTGTAGCAGGAGACCGCGGACAAGGTCGTGGACAGGTTCGCGGTCGCGGCAATGGGGCCGGCCGTGGTAACGGACACGACCGTGGGACAGGTTTTCCCTACCCCTTAGTGACGTTAGTGGAGACCACTCAGGGGCAAAACAGGATCAGGAGTGTGGGTTCATGTTCTCAGATGAGGATGTTAAACAATTTGAATTTTTTACGAGTTCAATTTTCTCTGTTGTCTTCTCTCCTCTTGTTGAACCGCATTCTACACTTACATCGCCCACTAAACCTTGCATCTCTGGACGAGATGCATGATCATACATGCTTAGTAGTGGCGACACCGACCACTGTGCAAGAGTTGTGTGATACAGTGATTGAAGCAAATGCCCTCAAAGTAATGAGTTTAATCACGTTTGCAGTACCTTTAGTTGACGATTTCGACCCAGTCGAGTTTAAAGACTAGAAGGTGCTAGCCAAATTCACATGTGCCCATAAGATAAGGACTCGAGTGGACGAATCATGAGAGTTGCGACGCACATCGTACAGATTCCGTGTTTATCACAAACTCGGCTTATCGTTGTCGAGTCTGTTCACTCGGAAGAGTGGGGGCAACATGACGATGAAGTTGAAAGGACACCTAGCTGGTACTCCCGTGAACGTATTTGCTGACACTGGAGGAGACAGCTCTTCTTTTCGCCTTGGCTTTCCGCGACAGGTTGGCCTGAAGTATGAGCCATCGAGTGTCGCAGTTATTGTTGGTGACAACCGTACAGTACCCGTGATCGGCACTTGTAAAGCGAATACTTGTATTCAAGGGTACACATAGACTGTCACGTTCAAGGTACTCAACCTTCTTGACCCATTTGACGTGGTGCTAGGCGATCCCTGGCTCCGTGGTAACAAGGCTCTAATGTGCTTTGAATCAAAGCGTTTGATCCTCCGAAAAGGACAGCGCCGCTTAACATTGATTCCGAGTACGGAGTTATCACCGTCCTGACTCAAAGTCCATGCCAGCTTGTCTGCAAAGCAGGTCAAGAGACGTATTCGACAAGGTTTTCGATACTGTTTGGCTCAACTGCAGAAAGTGGAGGACGACGTCAAGGAAGACACGCCACAAGAGATCAAATCTCTATTATCGGAGTTCTCGGATGTATTCCAAGACCCACCGGCTGGGCTTCCACCAGAAAGACACATGGGCCACACGATTCCGTTGCAACCGGAGGTGACTCCTCCGTTCAGACCCATGTATCGCCTTAGTCTAGTAGAAAGGCGAGAGGCCGAATGCCAAATCAAAGAGTACCTTGCAAAGGGGTGGACCGAACCCAATACCTCGCCGTATAGTGCACCGATCCTTTTTGTGAACAAAAGGACAGTGGTTTACGCATGTGTGTGGATTACCGGGCGTTGAAAAAGCTGACGGTGAAAAATCGATTCCCCTTACCGCGGATTGAGGATCTTTTTTACCAACTCGAAGGCGGAAAAGTGTTTTCATCCTTGGATTTGTCTCAAGGGTACCATCAAATCCGCATCATGGAAGATGATGTGTCAAAAACCGTGTTTCGAACGCACATGGGACACTATCAGTTCCGAGTGTTATGCTTTGGGCTTACGGATGCCTCGGCAACCATCCAAGGAGAAACGAACCAAACGTTAGCCAAGCAACTCGGACAGTTTGTCTTGGTTTACCAAGATGACATCCTGGTTTTCTCCAAATCAATGGAAGAGCACATAGAACATCTACGCAAAGTTCTCGCAATCCTTCGGGAACAGAACATCTATGCGAAAGTGAACAAGTGCAAATTTGCACAAGATGGGCTCAAATACCTTGGACAAATTGTCGGCAAGGACGGCATCCGTGTCGACCCACGAAAGGTCCAAGCCGTTGTGGACTGGCCACATCCCGAGAATGTTGGGCAGATACGGTCTTTCCTTGGCCTTACAAACTACTTTTGACGGTTCATGTAAGGGTATTCGACCCTGGTAGCACCGCTAACCAGGCTCATGCAAAAAGACGTTTGTTGAGAATTCACACCTGATTGCGAGAACACTTTTTTGAAAGTCAAAGAGCTCCTATCCACGGCGCCCGTCCTAGCTCTTGCGGATCCATCGTAATCGTGGGAGGTTTGATGTGATGCGTCGGTAGTAGAACTCGGAGCCGTCCTCATGCAGAACGGTCACCCAGTTGCGTATTAGAGCCGAAAGCTCATTCGCGCGGAAACATGGTACACGACTGGGGATCAAGAGCTCCTTGCGGTAGTACACGCTTTCAAGATGTTGCGTTGCTACCTCGAGGGTGTAGAAGGGGGTGTGACGGTCGTGACCGACCATAATCCATTGGTGTTTTTCCAAATGCAACCGAACCTGTCAAGACGACACGCGCGTTGGAGCGAATGCCTTAGCCGATTCTTGTTCACATGGGAGTATCGACCAAGACGCATCAATGTGGCTGATCCACTAAGCCAATGGCTTGTGAAAATTAAAGCAACCACCGAGGTCAGTGGGTGTTTTATGGCCCTTGCAACAGCAACAGCACAATCACCAGATCCCTGCACCTCTGCGGCAACCACCACGAGAGCTTATCCATTACAATGGTTTTGTAAACAAGATCCGGATGGGATCCTGTGTAGATTCTTGGTCTCAAGACGCTCGAAATCTGGACAAATACGGCTTGGTGGAGGCCAAAGGAATCTTTTTGCGCGGAGAATAAGTTGTTGTGCCAAACTCGGGAAACCTTCGAGCAAAGGTTATCCCCCAGTTCCACGACCCGTCGATCGCAAGTCATGTAGGACCCCGAAAGACCGGACAGGCACTCTCGGACCACTATTGGTGGCCGAGATGGAGTGTCGATGTCCGTAAGTATTGCATGACATGCGACCCATGTCTTGGGAATAAGGCTAGTAACAAGAAGCCTGCTGAACTCCTCCAACAGCTTCCCATTCCGGGGACTCCATGGGAGTACGCCAGCATGGACTTCATTAATGGTCTTCCGGATACGGCCCGTGGCCACGATGCAATACGAGTGGTTGTGGATCTTTTGACAAAGATGACACACTTCATTCGTACAACCACTCACGTGAACGCAGAGGAGACGGCTCGTCTCTTCTTTTTGGGTGTCGTAAAGTACCATGGCTTGCCGCTGCGCATTGTCTCCGATCGAGATCGAAAATTTGCTAGTAAGTTTTGGGAAAAGATGCACGAGTGCTTCGGTAGTGAGTCGCAAACATCGACAGCATTTCACCCTCAAACCGACGGACAAACAGAGCGCATGAATCGCACTCTGATGCAAATGCTTCGCATTTTTGCCCCGCCATGGATGATTGGGACGAATTCGTAACACCGGCGGAGTTTGTGGTGAACAACTCGGTGAATGAGTCCACACAGTTCACACCGTTCGTGTTGAACAGTGGTCGGCATCCAGTTGTACCCTCTTCATTGGTGAAGAGTGGGAGTACAGAAGGGCAAGTCCTTTCCGCTCAAGCTTTTGCCGAGCGCATCGACTCCTTGTTACAGGAGGCTAAGGGTCACCTTCAAGCAGCTCGGTAGCGACAAAAGGCATATGCCGACAAAGGTTGCCGGGAGGTCTCGTTTGACATCGGTGACAAAGTGCTGCTTAGTAGTAAAAACCTTCGGCTGAAGTCGCCTTGGGCAAGAAAACTTCTTCCGAAGTGGATTGGGCCGTTTCTCATTGTGGTACGCATGAACACATGGTGCAGCTTAGGTCCAAGTACCATGCATGTGTTCATGCGTGCCACAATCTCCAGTCTAATGTGAAAAAAAATTAATAACTTCAATCACCAGTCTAACTGGTGATTGAAGTTGTTAACTTTCTTTCACAATGTTGATGACTCACTGACTGACAATCCTGGTTGTTGTTCATGAACCGAGACGGTTCATGATAAGTGGGGAGGAATGTTGCGGTAGGGCCGATTCGGCCCTCCCTCCTCGCTGAAGTGAGAGGTGGTTGCGCATCACCCCTCGCGTGAGGGAGGGCTGGCCGGCGGCCAGCACTTCGCTGGCTGCCGGCTAGCTCGCTGCCGGCCGGCGGCCGGCCAAGCGACCGGCCGGCCAGCTGCAAGCCGCCGATCGCGGCCTCAGCCCGATCGGCGGCTAAGAGGCCACGAGGGCCTTGAGGGCGAGGTATGGTGGCCTCGTGCCCTCAGCCCCCCTCGCCCTCCTTGCAAAACAAACAAGGAAGGACGAGGGATGGGGGACGCGAGGGTGATGATGAGAGGGCTGGCGCGAAATCGCCAGCGTGCCTCGTACGCGACAATTTCGCGTTAGAACGGCAAAATGTAAATCGAAGTTCGTTCACGACGAACTTCGACATAAAATAAACGAGATAACTCATGCGGACACACGAGTTGGAGGTAAAACCCCCCGGTTTGGGTCCCAAAACCAGGGTTTGGTTAAAAACGGAAATGGGCCTCCAGAGACTCGAAATATTCGAGTCTCCCTGCTCTAGGTCGTTGATGACGATTGCCCCCTTGTCCTGCGAAGGGGGTAAACCCCTAACGCGGACTGAGAACGCCATTCTCCGAACTTCGACGACGACTTCAGAGCAGGAGCTGGAGACTCGGCTCGATAGAACAGTTCAACAGGCTGAATAAATCAAAGGCCCTCCTAAAACCTCATTGACTAGTCTTTCATTTGCTTTCAAGCTCATGAGGTGGAGGAAAACATGGGCCTGGTGTGATTTATTAATCTTAATGTCTACTTTTTGAAATTACATGATCATGGAGGACACATGGTACGATATTTCATGATGTAAGCACCGAACTGGGAATAAAAGGTTCATGTGATAAAAATGATCAGGTACTTAATAAAAAGGAGGCCCATTGTTGCTCTTTGAAAGGGTGATGTATTGATACCACCACAGTACAGGGGCTGGATATGGTCCTTTGATTCCAGGCAGGGATAGGTAAGTCATATCATCAAGAGGTGGGGGCAAACGGGCCAAATCATGCAGGATTGGGGGGGGG
>SZWC01006335.1:120560-136294 GCA_023375785.1 Penium margaritaceum | reverse complement strand
GTCGTCGTCGTCCTCCTCCTCCTCCTCCTCCTCCTCCTCCTCCTCCTCGTCGTCGTCGTCTTCTTCTCCATCGTCATTGTCGCTGTGTTGAGATCCGTGCAGATTCGCACGGACAACTGGGTGGGCGGACCGGGGGAGGCTGGAGAGAACACGTGGCAGGCCATCCTGCGGCTGCCCTCCGCTGGACAATGGCACACTGTTGAGGTGAGCGTGAAGAGACGACCCTCGATGTCATCCCCCTCTCTATTCCCTCTCTCCTTTTCTTCCCCTCCCCCTCCTCTCCAGGGCACGTGAAAAAGACGAGGAAGACAGGGAGAAGGTGGGCCATAGGATGCAAGAGAACACACGAGCCATTCCCATGCACAGAATCAAGGGTGTGTTTGGATTGCACAGCACAAGGGTGGGACCAGGGACGTCGCGGTCTGCTTTGTGTCACCTTCTGGGGGCCGATACTTCCCACTACGACCGATTGAGGAAGTCCGAACGTGTGCACTTGTCTGTCCGCGAGGCATCGAGTCAACGCATTCGGACTTCCTCGGACTGTGGTCCTAGAATCACCGGTCCGTAAAAAATGTGGTGAACAGCACAGCAGCGTTTTCAGTCAACGCAGTCGGACTTCCACGTCTTCAGTTGTGATTGGCAGATCGATAATCCGTGCAATCCAAACATGCCCTCAGAGTGAGCCCCCCTCCCCCTCCGCCAACCCCGCACCCCTCGATTCATTCGTTCTGACTTGTCCTCCTGCGTGCTCTTCCATCTGTGTCCCAATGCCTTGCAATGCATCTGCGAGTGCCGTGCTCATGCCGTGCAATGCCGAGCAACGCGGTGCAATGCCGTGCAATGCCGTGCAATGCCGAGCAACGTGGTGCAATGCCGTGCTAATGCCGTGCAATGCCGAGCAACGCGGTGCAATGCCGTGCAATGCCTCACTTCATGCTGCGTGGCGCAGATTCCGCTGTCGCGCTACGTGAAGACGTGGAAGGGCAAGGTGCTGCCGTCAAAGTCCGCCATGAACGCGGGACGTGTCGTCGGCCTTGGCATCGCCGTCTCTGTTGGAGAAGCGGCTCCTCAAGCTGCAGCTGACCCCACCGCTTCTCCTGCTCCTCCTGCTGCCCCTGCTGCTGCTGCCACTGCTGCTGCTTCTGCTGCAGTTGGCGGGCGTGTAGCGCCCGTGGGGGAAGGCCCATTCCAGCTAGACATTGCAACCATCCGCGCTGTACGCAAGACTTAGCTGTATGCAGCAGACGTTGCGCCAACAAGGAACTCCTAGTCCCTCTTCCCTTACACAGCTGTGTGGAGCACCAGAACACAACCGACTACGTCCAAAACAGACGAGTGTGCAAGGAATCAACCTACGGGGTGGAACTCGCTAGTTGAGTCCACACGTAGGACGGCGAGAGCAAGCTCGCGGGCGCTCGCTCAAATTCTCATGAGCAAACCTGTCTCATGTCACAACTTGCCCAAAACTCGAGTTTGGGCCTACTATGTGCCTGTCTAAACTAACACAATCTCATAAGCAAGACTAAACTAGGACACCGAGGCATTGCAATTCATGTACAAATAGGCACATAAGCGGATTGTCTTGGGGTCGGATGTGAGCTCTCCAAGATGGGAGTAGTGACGACGAGAGTGTATCCAAGGGCTGCCTGCAAGCTGTCAGACTCGCGTCTCCTCCCCCTGTCTTCCGCAATCTCTGCCTCCTCAAGGATCTGCAAGGCAGTGGACGTGAGTTGTGAGGTCACAGCAAGGACGCGATATCAGCGCCAACCTCTGAGGAGGAGGGAGTTGGGATGGTTGCGATGGGCGGGAGTTGACCATTCAACTAGGGAGTGCAGTAGACATGGGAGGGATAAATTGTGTCTTCCCATTCGTCTTCTTATGGGGTTTTCCGTTGTGTGGAAACCTTCAATTCATGTCCTTACTGCGCTCCCTACTCTGCAACCTCAGCAGTCCCCTCGGTCACCCTATGAAGCGAAACTTCCGTTGAGCGCCCCTATGCCATTGGTTGGTGAGAAATTTCTAGGAAGCTTCCTAACCTTGCTGCTATTGATGTGGCGACACTGTCCAGTCAGCTTGCGCACTAGCAAGCAAGCAGGTGCAAGAAACAGCAAGGATCAGGCTAGGGAGACACGCAAAGTTGAGAGACAGCTCCTAGCACTGCTGTCGCTAGCGTGGCAGTACAAGCCAGCCAGCTCACTCACTAGCACACACAGGTGTAGGTGAGAACAGCAAGGGGTTGGCTAGGGACACAAACACAAGTGTCAGAAGCTGCAAATGTTGAAACATGCAGAGATAAATGACATCTGAGGTCAGGACAACCTAAATAGTGGCACGGTCCTACTGGATGCACACACACACACACACACACACACACGCGGCGCACAAGGGCGCTATTTTCTAGCAGGACAAAACAGTGGCGAAAACACAGTTTTGGCCATAATTCCCTGCAGACACGTCAGAACGACGAGCCGTTTGAACCAGAACGGCCGTATCGATGAGANAGCAAGGGGTTGGCTAGGGACACAAACACAAGTGTCAGAAGCTGCAAATGTTGAAACATGCAGAGATAAATGACATCTGAGGTCAGGACAACCTAAATAGTGGCACGGTCCTACTGGATGCACACACACACACACACACACACGCGGCGCACAAGGGCGCTATTTTCTAGCAGGACAAAACAGTGGCGAAAACACAGTTTTTGCCATAATTCCCTGCAGACATGTCAGAACGACGAGCCGTTTGAACCAGAACGGCCGTATCGACGAGATCTACGTCCTGACAGGCTGCACGCCTATGTGCTGTGACACAGCATGAATCTACAAAGTACGGAAGTCTTCAGGGCGCCCGTAGCCATCGGCCGCCAGCCTTTTGCCACCGTCGCCAGTCTCAGGGATCTGCACGTGAATGGACATGAGCCGAGGGGTCACCGTAAGCTGTGCACGACACACACAACAACACTCCCCTATGACCGGAGGGCGAAACACGTCCATGCACATGCAGACACTAATGCTGTACAGAGCAGGAGACGCACAGCCGCTGCAGGCAGCAGGCGCAACACATGCAAGGTGGCACATGAGGAATCAACCTGCAACAGGGACGGGGCAGAGTCCAACGGAACGAGTGGCCGCATGAAACTTTGAGCGACCCAGAGCATTGGTCAGGAAATCTGCGCACTACGTGTTAGTGCTCACGTGGATGACTCGGATCTCACCACGATCAACCAGATCACGCATGAAGTGGTGCTCGACATTGCTGTGCTTTGTGCGTGCATGAAACACACCTGAGTCCTTGGCGATGGCCTCCGTGCTCATGTTGTCACACTGGAGGACCACGGGAGGAATGGACTGACGCAGTTCACGTAACAGACGGACGAGCCAGACACATTCCGCTACACCGGCGCCTAGGGCAACATACTCTGCCTCAGCAGTGCTACGTGCGATGCAGCCCTGCTTCCCACTTCGCCAGGACAGTGCAGTGCCTCCAATGAGGAAGATGTAGCCGGTGCGTATTTTGCCGTCTGGACTCCACGTTCAGTCACTGTCTGTGTACCCATCGAGCACAACGGACAGCTGCTCGCGAAAGCACAGGCCGAAGCGTGCGGTGGACAGATCGGACTGCCGCCTCCAATGTTCGCTGGCGCGGAGCCTGCGAGAACTGGGCGAGCAGGTTGACAGTGAAGGCAATGTCGGGCCGAGTCGTGGTGGCCAAGTACATGAGCGAGCCAATGACTCGCAGGTACAGGGTCACATCAACTGGCTCCCCTAGGTCAGCTGGGTCATATACCTTCAGGGCGGACTGCCCCTTAGGGGTCATGGGCGTGGAGGCCGTGCGAACGGCTGCAAGGAGGTCGGCAAAGCGCCCCCCCACAGTCTCTGCGTAGCGGCCCTGATGGACACGGAGTGTGCGGCGAACACGGTCGCGCACGATCTCCATCCCCAAAAAGATAGAGGCCTCACCAAGATCTTTCATCTTGTAGGCCGAGGTGAGAACGGCCTTGGCAGCGTTCACTGCTCCCAGATCGGGCGAGGCGATCAGAAGATCGTCCACGTAGACGAGGATGGCAGCAAGCGGTGCCGGGGACTGTGAGAGGAACAGAGATGGGTCAGCATCGCTCTGAACGTAGAGAGCTCGTCTCAGCGTGCTGGTGATCTCCTGATTCCAGCAGCGAGGTGACTGTTTCAAGCCGTACAAGGCCTTCCGCAGCCGGTACACGCGACCGGTACCATCCTCAAAGCCGGGTGGCTGGACCCTGTAGATTTCCTCCTCAAGGTCCCCGTTGAGGAACGCGTTGTTGACATCCATCTGGTGGAGTTCCCAGTCGTGCTGTGCCACCTGGCTCAACAGAGTGAGCGTGGTCGTCATCCGACCAACAGGAGCAAAGGTCTCGGTGTAGTCCACGCCAGGGACCTAAGAGAAGCCTTTTGCTGTCAAGCGCGCTTTGTAGCGTTCCACAGTACCGTCTGGTTTTAGCTTCTTGCGGAGAATTCACTTGGCCTTGATGGCCTTGCGGTTCTTCGGCAAGTCCACCAGCTCAAAGACGCCATGCTCTCGGATGGCATCGAGCTCAGCCTGGCAGGCACCGCCCCAGTGCTCAGCGTCTGGGGCTGACAAGGCCTCTGGTAGGCTGGTGGGATTGGGAGACAGCACTGGCGTACTGTGTGTAGCCAGGGCATACGCCGCAGAGGGAAGGTCGACCGTCACCATGGACTCAGCGACGTCTCGAGCAAGACCGCACTCATGAGCAAGTAGTGCCATACTAGTGACACAGCCAGGGTGAACTTCAGCAAGGCCGTGAGCTCTCAGGCCGAGGGCCTTCGTGCCCGGGTCACCGTTGACGATGCTGCGCGTGGGGCGAGGCCTGAGACGTCTGCCGGGTGCCCGTGTGTAGGGGTCCGACGGGGCAGGAGCAGTGGGCGCTGCTGACTCACATGCCGGTGTGGACTGCACGACAGGTGCGCCACTCGAGGCCGGTGTGGCTTCAACAGCTGGGGGCGGACCCACAACAGATGTAGGCGTGTCCACGGTCGGAGGCAAGGGCGGCTCAGAGCCAGACACGGATGCGGACGCAGGGTCAGACGGAGCCTTAGACGCTGAAGCAGGCGAAGGCTCAGGCAGAGCCTTAGACACGGAGGCAGACTCGGACGAAGACTCAGACACGGGCGAGAGCGGAGAGTCGGGGGCAGGGGAGCGAGCCACAGACGGGGCGGGGCTTGGGGTGCCGGCGGGCACAACCGCTGGGGATAGCCCCGGGGGTGCCGGTGACGGAGTGACCACACTGGACGGGGGCACTATGCCAACCGTGCCAGGAGCCTCCCCCACACTACGGGGTCCGGAACACCCAGGGGCATGAGCAGCACGCAGAGCGTGGATGCGAGCAAGGTCGCGGAAGGCGAGATGCTCGAAGAAGAGAGCGTCACGGGACTCTACGATGCGGCGTCGCTCAGGGTCCCAGAACCGCCAGGCCTTCGACCGCGGGGCGACGCCAACGAAGGCGCAGATGCGACCCCGCGGAGAGAGCGTGCTCCCCTGCTGCTCCGGTGTGAACCAGACGCAGGCAAGGGCGCCCCAGACACGCGCCAGGCGTAGGTCCGTGCGACGTCCGTACCACAACTCGTAGGGAGTGCGGTGACCTGGGAGGGGGCCGTGGGGAATGTGGTTCCAGACCCAGGTCATGTACGCCATGCCCTCAAAGGCAAAAGCCTCAGGCATGGAGCTGTCCGCGTGCATGGCACGGACTGCATCCTCCATGGTGCGGTTCTAGCGCTCAGAGACACCGTTCTGTTGAGGGGTGGCGGGGGCGGAGAGGTTGTGGAAGACGCCAAGCTCAGTGAAGGAGCGGGCCATGTCACCTAGGTACTCGCCGCCGCGGTCCGAGCGAAAGGTCTGAAGGCGGTGGGGAGACTGGCGCTCAACCATGACCAGCCAAATGCGGACAGCAACAGCGGCATTGCTCTTCTGTCGTAGACTGTAGACCCAGCGCATGCGCGTGAAGTCATCAGTCAACGTGAGGACGTAGCGACCGTGGTCCTCCTGAAACTCGACAGGGAGCGGACCCATGAGGTCGGAGTGGACAAGCTTCAAGGGCCGCTGGGCCCTGGAGACAGACGCAGGATAGGTGGACCGGTGCATTTTGCCTTCAGCACAGGCTAGGCAGTCGGTCGTGGGCGGCGCGCCTGACAGGCTGCACACCTACGTGCTGTGACACAACATGAATCTACAAAATACGGAAGTCTTCTGGGCGCCTGTAGCCGCCGGCCGCCAGCCTTCTGCCACCGTCGCCAGTCTCAGGGATCTGCACATGAATGGACATGAGCCGAGGGGTCACCGTAAGCTGTGCACGACACACACAACAACAAAAGTCTCATAAGCTCCAATAGCTTAGTAATGCAGAGAGAAATGACAACTGACAAGCACACAACATAAATACTTGCCGCGGCACACGGTGGGTGACGCACGCGGTAGTGTCAGTTTGTCCTAAAACCGGCTAAAAACCACTGTTTTGGCCGTAACTATGCTCACAGGCATCCAAAGTCAACACCGTCTGAACCTAGAGATGTAGAATCTCGAACCGGATGCTCCGACTGGTCACACGCACAAGTCCGGCATCGATCGGTGGATAAACAATGCAAAACATGCAAATCGGGCTCGAGAGCCAGTCCACCGAGAAAACTCTAGCGTCTGCATAAAAACTACAGAGCACCCAAGCAAGCACCCAGGACATTGTGGCAGTCGTTTGGCAGCTGCTGGTGGATGGATCCACCAACCGTCAGTGCTCCGGCGGTAGCTGGGCTCGCATCACGGATCTGCACGAGCATGGACACGGCGGAGTGGTCACAGTAAGCTGTACAAATGGACGAAAACAACTCATATCACAACACTCCCCCATGACCCGATGGTATGCATGTCCATACACGTGCAGAAGTGACACAGGTGCACAACAGGATGCTCAACAGTCCATGCTCACATACCCCACTCTCAGCCACTCTTTGGCAAGGGGCATAGCCCGACAGAACGAATGGCCACCATGAACTTTCCGCGCGCAAGTGCCTTGGTCAAGAAGTCAGCCCGCTGCATGTCCGTGCCGACCCAGATGACGGAGATCACCTGTCCCTCCACAAGATCACGTACAAAGTGATGCTCAATAGCAATGTGCTTTGTGCGTGCATGAAACACACCAGAATTATCTGCAATGGCGAGAGCACTCTGGTTGTCACAGCGTAGAACGATGCAAGGCACAGACTGACGCAACTCATGAAATAGACGTTGCAGCCACACCGCCTCAGCAACCCCAGCCCCCAGAGCAACATACTCAGCCTCTGATGAGCTACGTGCGATACAACCCTGCTTGCCACTGCGCCATGACACAGCGGTGCCACCAAGCAGGAACATGTAGCCTGTCCAACTACGCCCATCAGGGTTCCACGCCCAATCACTGTCTGTGTAGCCGTCGACTACCATCGAACACTGCCGTCGAAAGCAGAGTCCGAGGTACGGTGTGGACACCACGTACTGCACCACTCGCACAACCGCATGAAGGACTCTCACCCGAGGACACTTTGAAAACTGTGCAAGGAGGTTGACGGCAAAGGCAATGTCGGGTCGTGTGGTAGTGGCCAAGTACATCAAAGAGCCAATCAGGCGCAAGTACAGGGTCACGTCCACTGTCTCCCCCAGGTCTACGGGATCATCCACCTTCAAAGCATACTGCCCGTCAGGTGTGATGGGGATGGAGGCTATGGGAACTGCACCCAGGAGATCAGCAAACCGCTCCCCCACAACGCGAGCGTAACGTGCCTGATGCAACAAGAGTGTCCATCGCTGACTATCACGCATGATCTCCATCCCGAGGAACACAACTACAGGACCAAGGTCCTTCATCATGTAGGCAGCCTGGAGAACTGCCTTGGCCTCCTTCACGACCTCCATAGAAGGAGACGTAATCAGGAGGTCATCCACATAGACCAGGATGGCGGTGAAGCTCTCAGCTGTCCGTCTGAAAAAGAGGGACGGGTCAGCGTCACTCTGTACGTAACCGGCAAGTGCCAGTGTGCCGGTGATCTCCAAGTTCCAGTACCTGGATGATTGTTGCAGGCCGTACAAGGCCTTGCGCAAGCGCCAGACCTTGTCACCGACCTCGAATCCTTGTGGATGGACCATGTAGATCTCCTCCTCTAAGGTGCCATCGAGGAATGCGTTGTTCACGTCCATCTGGTGCAGCTCCCAGTCATGGTGAGCAACAACCCCGAACAGAGCTCGAGCGGTGGTCATGCGACCAACGGGTGCAAAGGTGTCAGTGAAATCTACACTCTCAATCAACGANGTTCCAGTACCTGGATGATTGTTGCAGGCCGTACAAGGCCTTGCGCAAGCGCCAGACCTTGTCACCGACCTCGAATCCTTGTGGATGGACCATGTAGATCTCCTCCTCTAAGGTGCCATCGAGGAATGCGTTGTTCACGTCCATCTGGTGCAGCTCCCAGTCATGGTGAGCAACAACCCCGAACAGAGCTCGAGCGGTGGTCATGCGACCAACGGGTGCAAAGGTGTCAGTGAAATCTACACTCTCAATCAACGAGAACCCCTTGGCCGTCAAGCGAGCCTTATAGCGATCCTGTGTGCCATCAGGCTTCACCTTCTTGCGAAACACCCACTTGGCCTGTACAACCTTCCACCCAGGTCGGAGGTCGACAAGCTCATAGACACCATGCTCACGGATGACTCTCAACTGATCCTCACAAGCAGCACGCCACAGGTCTGTATCGTGAGCTGAGAGTGCCTCCTTCAACGTGCCTTGATCAGGCGTCGTCGAGGGAGTGCTCCGGGTGGCTAAGACACTCGCCTTCGGACTCTGTCTGACCACGACAAGGTCGGCTACGACACCGCAAGCGACCTAGAACTCTTGAGAGACCAACTCGTGGTCGACAGGACATGCTAGGTGCACCTCAATGTAGTGTGCCTGGACACTCAAGCCAAGGGCCTTCGTGCCAGGCTCGCCACTCTGAACACTACGAGTCGGGCGCCTGGGCGCTGAGTCAGCAGTGTGCTATGCCCTAGAGGCCAATGGTCGAAGACGACCACCAGGCTCGCGGGAGTCGCCTGATGTGACGCTCACCTCAGGCTGTGGGGAAGGCTGCTGAGCCAGAGCTGTAGGGGACATGGGCGCATGCATGGGAGGGGGTGTGAGGGAGGGGGCTGACACTGGCACGGCATCAGGTGTGTCAGAGGGGACTGACGCACGTACGGGATCAGGTGTGGTAGAGGGGACTGACACTGGTATGAGATCGGGTGTGCCAGAGGGGTCTGACACCTGCACGGGATCAGGTGTGACAGAGGGGACCGGCACTAGCACGAGATCGGGTGCACCAGAGGGGTGTGACACCGGCACGGGATCAGGTGTGCCAGAGGGAACTGATGAGACTACTGGACCCACAGTCACGATGGCTGATCGTCAGCAGCCGGAGACCGGACCACAGGTGAGGAGGTCCGGACGGACCCATCCGTAGGACTAGACTCCCCCATCTGCCGGGAGGCCACACAAGTAGGGACCCTGTCGGCGGTCAGCGACAGAATGCTGGACAAGTTGCGGTAAGTGAGAGCCTCAAAGAAGAGAGCATCTCGAGACTCGACAATGCGATGGCGAGCAGGGTCCCAAAAGCGCCAGGCCTTCGACCGCGGGGAGATCCCGAGGAAGGTACACATGCGTCCCCGAGGTGAGACCTTGGACCCCTGCTGGTCCTCGTTGTACAAGACACAGGCGAGGGACCCCCAAACGCGGGCGAGACGGAGATCAGCACGATGGCCGAACCACAACTCGTACGGCGTGACATGGTCTGGAAGTGGACCATGCGGCAAGCGGTTCCAGACCCACGTCATGTAGGAGAAGCCCTCAAAGGCAAAGGATTCCGGTAGACCGCACTCAGACCGCATAGCGCGAACCGCATCCTCCATGGTGCGGTTCCAACGCTCAGACACACCATTATGCTGTGGTGTAGCAGGGGCGGAAAGCTGGTGAAAGATACCGTGCTCGGCAAAGTAGGCATCCATCTCGTCTAAGAACTCGCCACCACGATCTGAGCGAAACGTGTGCAGGGTGTGACAAGACTGACGCTCAGCCATCACAAGCCACAGGTGGACCGCCAATGTGGCATCGCTCTTGTGGCGGAGGCTGTAGACCCACCGCATCCAGGTGAAGTCATCGGTCAGGGTGAGAACATACCGACCCCGATCAGAGAGGGACTCGACTGGGAGAGGACCGAGAAGGTCCGAGTGGACCAACTCCAGCGGGCGCAGTGCGCGAGAGGAGGAGTCAGGGTAAGAGCAGCGATGCATCTTACCCTGTGCGCAAAAAAGACAGTCGGTCTTGGGCGGTTTCTCAAAAGAAGCTGCATCAAGACCGAGGACTGGCTGAGTTCAAATGAGCTTGGACACATTGTTCGAGCTCACATGGCAGAGGCGACGATGTAACAAGCGCTGGTGCTCATGGGATAGAACACCACTGACAAACACACGTGCAGAGGAGAGAGGGGGACAAGAAACAGAGGGAATGATACGAGACACACGATACATGTCATCAACAACAGAGGCACGAAACACGATGGCGCGTGTGTCAAGCGCAGTCACTGTGGCAGATCCAGCAGAGTGCTCGACAGTGAGACCCATCCTGGTGCATGCACGAACAGAGAGCAGGCTGAGCTCAAGAGCAAGGAAAAAGAGCACATCAGAAATGTACAAGGGGCCAGACGGACCATCAAAACGCACAACCCCAACTCCCTGCACAGGCAACGGTTGACCAGACCCTGTGCGAACAGACCGAACGGACGCAACGGGACCGAGCACAACGAAGTCACTACGACGACAGGTCATGTGATGGGTGGCCCCGGAGTCAATAATCCAGGTGCCACTCGGCTCACGACCGGTCCTCGACACTAAGCAACGTGCCACACTCTGCCTCTGCTTGACACTCAGTAGATGACTCAGGACAACGACGAACATCACAGATCTGTGACTCGTCAAGCCAGTCAATACTGTCAGGTCCTTCCTCATCGCAAGCCAACATGGATCCACCACAAGCATCATCACGGGCAACAGACGCAGTAAGACAAGCCGTGTCAGGACCACTCGGCTGTGACAACACACTTGCACCTCCCTGAGTACGAAGCGCCAGCAGCTGACGAAGCTCCGTGTCGTGCGATCTCGAGGGTCCACATTGTCGCTGCCGCCTGGTGAAATGGATGCATCTGCTGCACTCGTGGTCGCGGTGCGCCCAGTCCGTGTGTCGCTCGAGGAAATCCGCTGCGCGTGTGCCGCCTGAAGGCCGCGCATGATCCGAGTCCAGTCAAGGGGCTGCTCACACTCTGTGTAGCAGTGAACAGAACGTCCAGTGCCACTACTCCCCGGCTGCTACTGCTGCTGCTGCTGCTGCTGTTGTCCCTTCCCGCGTTCATCTTCCCCTTCTTCCCCTGTGCGGTTGTTGCAATGCCCTGAGTGTGGCCGCTCGAGGTAGGGGAGGAGGAGGAAGTGTTGGAGGTGGGACTGGTGAGCTAGGACAGAGGCGTAGGAGGTGTCGCAGTCACTGCTGCAAAAAGTGGATTCTGCTGATGGGCGATGGCAGCCTCATGAGCCGATGTGGCCTGGATGAAGTAGCGATGGGCCCAAGGAAGTAGCTGTAGTGACTCTGACAACTCAGAAAGAGCTACATGATCGAAGCCCGTAAAGAGCTTCACGTGGTCCAAATGCGCCCCCATCATGATGGTGTCGAGTGCCCACAACTGCGTCCTACCACCGGTCCCAAGGCGCGTGTAAAGGCGCATCGCGCGCCTCCAGTAGTAAGTTGCAAGCTTTGTAGGACCCTGACGGAGGGAGTGAAACTCACGTAGTCGGGCCACGCTCGTGGCATGGGTCTCCGTAGCAAGAACTGTCAGGGCCAGCTCCCAGCCCTGACGTGGATCTGCGCCAGTCCCGGTCCCGGTCTCACCGAGAAAGGGTCGGAAGTCGACCACAGTCTCCTGCGGCATGGCGTAGAGGAGACCGCGCATCGCTCTCGCTGCTGTCTGGACCTGGTGAGCGTCGCGGGTCTGGTACTGGCTGTGGTAGTAGGGCCAGTTACCCTCAGAATCAGCCCACACCTGAAATAAGGTCTCCCAACAGTCAAAGCCCTCGTCGCTATCGTAACGGGGTGGAGGTGTCTCAAAGTCCTTCGGTTGCTGCTCCGTGGGGAGGGCGACCTCAGGCTCGGGAGACAGTGGATGGGGTATGGGGAGGGAAACACCACCAAAGGTGAACGCTGCTAAACGACGTGGCTGATCCTGACGGCGAGAAGGTGGCAGAGTGCGAGGCTGCGATCCCAGAAGTAACTCACGGATGCGCTCCTCAAGCACACGAATCTCGTGCTTGCATGAGTCATCCTCAATCTCCTCCTCATCCCAGTGTGAACCTGTGATGAGTGGTGCTGAGGCCGCGACGCTGTGTAGGGTGTAGACTGATGAGCAGATGGTGGAGCTCCAGTAGATCCTCCAGGTTGCTGTTGTGAAGCCATCGAACCCTGTAGTAACTCCGTCATCTCCTGCAACGCGTCCGACTGCCTCTGCTGCAACCGGCGTATCTCGTCCTACGACTGACAAAGCTCGTCGATCATGAGGGACTGCGACCGCGGAATCATAACGCCCAAAGAGGAGGAAGAGGGGTCAACCAGCCCTTTGCTCTTGTCACAGACCGGCGCCATCGCAATGCTCAGTATGGGGCCGAACGTAAAAAATGCTCCGAACGAGAAACTGACAGCGTTTCTCGATTTGAAACGTTAAAAAAATTTGACGTTTTGACCCCATAATTGCTGACATCAGCACAGTCTATGCTGACGTCAGCGTTTTTATGCTAGCGAAAAAAAGCTAGCGGTTTTTTTCGCTCGCGTTTTTTGCGCCAGCGATTTTTTTTTAGGTCACGCGAAGTCGCGTGACCTGTGGGGGTGACCTCGTCACCCCCTGTTCGCGGCTGCGCAAGGGCTGCACAGGCCTGCACAGTGCCACACAGGCCTGCGCAGTCCTGCGCAGTTTCTGCGTAGCTGCGCAGCACTGCTGTGCAGCAGCAGTGCTGCGCAAGCCCGCCGCTGCTGCTGCGGCGGGTCTGGTGCTGAGCTGTTGTAGCCGCTGCCGCTACTGCAATGCTGTTGCTACCGTTGTTGCTGCTGTCACTACAGTAGCTGCAATGCCACTGCTGCTTCGCTGCTACTGCTGCGCTGCTGGTGCTGCTCGCGGCTGTTGCTGCCATCGCTGTTGCAAGCTGCTGCCGCCGCTGCGTGCTGCAACTGCTCGCAGCCGCCGCCGCAGGCTGCTGCTGCGAGGTGCTATCCCTTTTTTTTGTGTGTGTACAGGCTAACAGCCAGATAAGGCTGCTGCTGCCACCTGGTGCTACTGCTGCTGACCGGCGTGGGTGCTGGATCTCGTCACTGTCGCAGCTCCACTTGCTACGGTGGTGGCGATTGCGTGGTGACGTCGCTGCTGCTAATGTCGGCTGCGACGGGTCCCAGGATGTGGCGGCGGCGGTGACTCTCACTGCTGCTGCCGGTGTTGCGTCTTTGCGGCGCAGCTCAGCGAGAGAGGTCTCGCTGTTCTCATACCATGAGAAATTTCTAGGAAGCTTCCTAACCTTGTTGCTGCTGATGTGGCGACACTGTCCAGTCAGTTGGCGCATTAGCAAGCAAGCAGGTGCAAGAAACAGCAAGGATCATTCTAGGGAGACGCGCAAAGTCTCATAAGCCAATAGCTTAGGAATGCAGAGAGAAATGACAACTGACAAGCACACAGCATAAATACCTGCCGCGGCACACGGCGGGTGACGCACGCGGCAGTGTCAGTTTGTCCTAAAACCGGCTCAAAACCACTGTTTTGGCCGTAACTCTACGCACAGGCATCCAAACTCAACACTNACACTGTCCAGTCAGTTGGCGCATTAGCAAGCAAGCAGGTGCAAGAAACAGCAAGGATCATTCTAGGGAGACGCGCAAAGTCTCATAAGCCAATAGCTTAGGAATGCAGAGAGAAATGACAACTGACAAGCACACAGCATAAATACCTGCCGCGGCACACGGCGGGTGACGCACGCGGCAGTGTCAGTTTGTCCTAAAACCGGCTCAAAACCACTGTTTTGGCCGTAACTCTACGCACAGGCATCCAAACTCAACACTGTCTGAACGTAGAGATGTAGAATCTCGAGCCGGGCGCTACGACTGGTCACACGCACAAGTCCGGCATCGATCGGTGGACAGACAATGCAAAACATGCAAATCGGGCTCAAGAGCCAGTCCACTGAGAAAACTCTAGCGTCTGTAGAAAAACTGCAGAGCACCCCAGCAAGCACCCAGGACGTCGTGGCAGTCGTCCGGCAGCTGCTGGTGGATGGATCCACCAACCGTCAGTGCTCCGGCGGTAGCTGGGCTCGCATCACGGATCTGCACGAGTTTGGACACAGCGGAGTGGTCACAGTAAGCTGTACAAATGGACGAAAACAACTTCACAAGTGGCAACCCATAGCACTGATTGGGGGCCTTCCCATGCCACAGAATGGTGCCCTCCCTGCCGTGCCAACCCACAGAGCTTTCCTTGTTACCCTACTGGTGCTTTGCGATGAATGAGAACCGACACTCTTCCTACACAGCAGCCGTCCGGTTGTGAGGCCCGGGCAACAGATCCAGTGTGAGGAATGAGTAGGAAGACAAAAAGGGATGGCAAGGGACAAGTGTCAGGATCTCTAGTGTGATGATGGCAAAGACACACTTCTAGAAGCTCGGCACCCCCTGATGGTATGTCGGATTTCAAAACCTTAAGTCCACCGGAAACCCTCGCGTCCATGATTGGCTCTCTCCTCTGCATGCTATGGGTTAGCAGGGACTTAGCTAAATGCCCAGTTTTGACAACATTGACAGGTCCAAGCGAGGCACCAGTTCCTAAAATTCAAGGGGTCATGTAGGAACCAACCATTCCTCCCATGTGCCTATCGCAAGTTGGAGAGAAAGTAGTGTGTACTCATGTCACACTAATAAATCCCTTCCCTCCCGCATGTGCAAACTATATTGAAGACTTTGAGAAGTCCCCGCCGCAAGCTCTTTCTTTCACGTTCATCAAAGAAGGAACCAAGCTCTTGGAGTGGACCACCCTTGTGACCACATCTGATAGATGCGCAGCTGGCAATTGCCTCATTGCCTTACCGCTTTGTTTATTCATTGCCTTGCTGAAGCGCACAGGATGCAAAGAACCAAACTGACCTCCAGCCTCCTTCCTCAAACACTCTGGCAGGGCCATGCCATCCACGGCAGCAATCAAATCAGCAGCCCAACCAACACCAAGCCAGCACGGCCGAGGGGCACGAACGTCTCCTACCTAAGGCGAAGAGGTTCGAATCACAGCCACAAAGGAACCTTCCCGATTTTAGTTTTGGAGAAATCTAAGACTCAGTCAGTGCTTGCCAAGCGTTGAGCTCTGCCGTGGCCTCCTCGTCGCTCATATGCAGTAGCTCATTCATTCGCCACACCTGCCATGATTTGTGCCGTGCGATGATTGAGCCGTGCCATGATTGTGGCATGCCATGATTGTGCCATGCCATGATTGTGCCATGCCGTGCCATGCCATGAAAACCCATGACATGCAATGTTTCAGCCATGCAACACCATGCCTCGCAACACGGTGTCATGATACCGTCAGAAAGCTGAGTGGAAAATTTTCGGAAGGGGCGGGGGGGGG